>PVJX010010307.1:0-40442 GCA_004027295.1 Dolichotis patagonum | reverse complement strand
TGCCAAGGCTGGGCTTTGTTCTTGCTGGATTCTTGGCATTCTTCCAACCGATTTAAATGTCATCCCTCACCAGTCTCCGAGTCTCCGTCTCACCCCTCATCACCAGTAGGTTAATTATCCCTCCACAACCTCTCCTTCTTTCCTTTTCTTTCTTTTCTTTTCTTTTCTTTTCTCTTTCTTTTTTTCTTTCTTTCTTGCTTGCTTGCTTTCTTTTCTTTTCTTTTTTCTTTTCTTTTCTTTTCTTTCCTCTTTTTCTTTTGAGACAGGGTCTCACCACGTAGTTCAGGCTGGCTTTGAATTCGCTATGTAGCTCAGGCTGGTTTCAAGCTCTTGGTGATCTTCCTGCCTCAGCCTCCCAAGTGCTGGGATTCCAGGCATGTACCACCATGTCCAGGTGTTTATGTGTCTTTTTAACACAGGCTGCAAGGTGGCTTGCTCCTTTTTTATCACCGTTTCTTACCTCCTGGGAAAAATTCCACTTATGGAATGATGTGATGCATCTCCCCTTTTGTATGTTTGGGAAAATCTGAATCGCAGCGACTGGGGGTTTGGGACTGAGCTGCAGCGGGGACCGGCAGGGAGAGAGGAGTTGGTGGTGGAGTCGGTAGGAGAAGCAGGAGTGAAGGTTAGTGGAGTCTCTTGCTTGGAGACGCCAATGAACAGTGATTTTTAAAGAAAATAATGTTAACAAATGAGCTTTTTAGTCAGGTAGGATGGTGCATGCCTGTAATTCCAGTACTCTAGGAGGCTGAGGCAGGAGGATTACAAGTTGTGAGCACAACCTGGGCGATTTAGCAAGTTAGTGAAACCCTGTCTCACAATAAAAACCATAAACTTATAACCTGGGAAGGCACAGGGGATTTAGCTCAGTAGCACCACGCCTGCCTGTCAAGTGCGAGGTCCTGAGTTCGATTCCTGGTACCCAAACAAACCAACAAGGACTGGGAGTGTAGTTCAGTGTGAAGGCCCTGAGTTCAGTCCCCAGTATCAAAACAAAAACAAACCTTTTCCATATCTGCCCGTGAATAATGTTAGCAGGAACCAGGAAGCTGCTGAAAGGTTTTTTCCCAAACCCTGCTCAGTTCCTACTTCACAGAGACCCTAATGGGAAAGGTGGGCAAGTGTGTGTCTTATTTCATCACTTGATTAAGCTGGGTGTGGTGACGTGTGCCTGCAACCCCAACACTGTGGGAGGCTGAGGCAGGAGGATCACAAGTTTGAACCCAGTCTGGACAATTCAGTGGCCTAGTGAAATTCTGTCTCAAAACTGTAAGATACAGATAAACCCCATAAAAATCAGGGCTCGAAGGCAAGCAACAGTGGCCAATTCGTTTGCTATCTGGTGGGACCTATCTGGTGGGATGCTGCACTGGACACGTGGAAACCTCTCAGCAGACGAAGTGGCCACTGTTGCTTGCCTTCGAGCCCTGATTTTTGTAATGGAACCCAAAGGAAAAGCAGGTTAATAATAAAGAAATGCAACTCAGAGCTCAACCAGCTAAGCTTACTTTGGATGACGGAAAAGCGCTTACTTTTGGAAAAGCACTTACAACCGGTTTGAGTTCTTTCAAGGGGGCTGTTTTGAGAACTGAAGTTCATGAGCCTCCCGATTCGCAGAAGCCTGTAATGCTGGCTTTTGGGCAGGAGAGAAGGGTTTTTTTGGAAAGTCCCCTGGGCCTGCCCCTGGCCCGCACCCCAGGATTCCCCATGCAGCACTGGTTCAAACCCAGAACGGAAGGAGTTAGGTGGAAATGAAAACTAAGGAAACCCTGGGTGGGGTGGGATGGGGCAGGGCAAGGGACAGGGGCAGCTATCATTGGGAAGAGGGGTTCCAACAGATTTGGTTTTTGGGTAAAAGCTATTTTGAAATCCTGAATTGCCTTTTGTTTGTTTGTTTGTTTTTATTTTTTTGAGACAGGGTTTTGCTATATAACCCAGGCTGGTCTCGAACGCTCCTGCCTCAGCCTCCTGAGTGCTGGCATTACTGGCATGTGCCACCATGCCTGGCCTATGGTGCCTGGTTTTGAGGTGGCTGAAATGCCCAGGAAAGCTTGGCCCTAAGGGCTGGGTGGAAACATTGGTCTAGGAAGCTCCTGGGATTCCTGGCCCTGCAGGCCTTGGACGGACCAGCCGGCCCCGGGGCCTGCGCGTGCCTTGGGAAGCCGGGAACTCACCGTTTCCGAAGTGGTCTCCTTCCCAGTCAAAGGCTTGGAGCTGGACGTTCATCGTCCTCAGCTGCAGCTGCGCGGACAGCGGGGTGCTCTGCTCGCTCACGCACTTGAAGGAGTGCCCGGCCAGCGTCTCGAACATCACCATGGAACGTCTCAGCCCTTGGAAAGCTCTCTCTGCAGAGAGAGGGCGACGCGCACACGAGAATCCGTTGAGTTCCAGTGGTTGCCGGGATGTCCACGCGCGTGGCCTTCCGGGGGCCCTGCCACCTTCTCCTCAGGGCAAAAACACCCCAAGCGTGGAGACTTTTTCTGGGGCTCAAGGACAACCCTGTCCTGTGACATGCGCCCCTTTTTTTTTTTTTTTTATCGGTACCAGGGATCGAACTCACGACTGCCTGCTTGCAAGGCAGGCACTTATGCCGCTGAGCTAAATCCCCAGCCCCATTTTTTTTTTTTTTTTTGGTACCGGGGATCGAACTCATGACCTTACGCTTGCCAGGCAGGCGCTTAAGCCACTGAGCTAAATCCCCAGCCCGACATGCGCCCCCTTTAAAGGAGGGGATACTTTGAGGCAGATGGGGTTCAGTATTTTAATCACAGAGTGAACTTTATTTGCTCTAATTTCACACTTGCCAAGCACTCTTCTGACTATAATTTGGCTTCTTCTTTTTTATCTTTTTGTCTTTTTGAGACAGGGTCTCACTACGCAGTTCAGGCTGGCCTTGAGCTCACTTTGTAGCTCAGGTTGGTCTTGAAATTCACTGCCATCCTCCTGCCTCAGCCTCCCAAGTGCGGTGATTACAGGTGTATGCCATCACGCCTAGTTTAATTTGGCTTCTCGAATCAGAAGAAAACCCCTTGCTTTAGCCCCTTGGTGCCTACACAAAGAAATAGTCACACAATAAATTAACGAGTTGGGTAGTGTGCTGAATTCTGTGTGTACTGCTGCGTCACCACCATTTTCCCTCTGAACGTCACAACTGTCACTACTGTAGTTACAACTAATGGTGACTGCTAAACCCACCGCCGTCAACACAAATGTTGTCACCGTGCCTGCTACAGCTGCGGGTGCCAACGCTAAGCCTTGGTCACTGAGATCTAGAATTCTTCTTCCTCCTGGGGTTTTTCATTTCTGGTCTGATTTTTCCCTTCCCTCGGCTTTTGGGAGATTACTGCTCTGTTAAAACCTGCTCTGTGCCTGCTGATAACATTTGCTAAGCGTGTTGGCACTCACGGTATTTATTTCCTGACCATATGAGAGACTGGTCTCTGTGAGTTAATATATACAAAAATGAGCTGTCAATAAATCATAGATAAGCCGGGCGTGGTGGTGCATGCTTGTAATGCCAGCATTCGGGAGGCTGAGGCAGGAGGATCTTGAGAGTTTGAGGCCAGTTTGGGCTACAAAGGGAGCTCAAGGCAAGCCTTAACTGAGCCATACCCTGTCTCAAAAAAGACCAAAAAAAAAAAAAAAAAAAGGAAAGAAAAAGAAATGTAGACAAAATTCCCTTGAACAGTATCAATATAATAATACAGTGAATATTTTAAGTAGATACTACTTTTTTCATTTCTTGGCAAATTTCTTTAGTGTACGATACTTAATTTTTTTCTTTTCTTTCTTTTTTTTTTTTTTAAAACAGAGTCTCACTATGTACCCCATGATGGCCTTGAACTTGGGGTGATCTTCCTGCCTCAGCTTCCTGAGTGATGAGATTACAGGTATACGCCACCATGCCTGGCAAGATACTTAATTAATAACTGAATGTTGAAGCCACTCAAAAGGTAGCACTTTGCAAAGAAGAAAACAAACATGACAACCTCTAGGCCAGCACCTGGCCTGCAGGAGGGTTCATAAAGTTCTGTTATCTAAGACTCAGTTTTGGGGAGAAATATCCCAGGACTCCCAGAGGAGGAGACAGACTTGCACCATCTCCCCTGAAATGAACATGGTAGGGTTTTTTCCATCTCGTCCCGGTCTGGCTATTTCCCATACAGCACCGGAAGCGAACCTGGGTAAATGTAAAGTTCACCGCCCTTTCCCTACACCAACCTTCCTGCGGCATCCTTTCACATTTTAAATTAAACCCGAGTCCTCAGCGGCCTGGCCCGCCTGCAGCAGCTCTGCGCTCCTCTCTGCCCTGCTCAGTTTGTCACGAAGCGCCTACCACTGAAGGGGGCAACGTGAGCCAGCGCTCTCCAGAGTGGAAGCTCCACCAGGGCAGGGACTCACTGATGGCCCCCAGGGCCTGATCCAGGCCCCCCAGGGCTGGAGGGACGTGGCACCTAATGATGCTCCTGGAGAAGGAATGGGTGACTTAAAGGGTACAGGATAAACTGCACTGCCAACAGCAAATTTGTTAAAAAGTCGTTACACTTAGCCTTGCTGATAATGTTCTCCAGCAGATGGGTCTCCCGAAGTGCCCGGGGAGTAACTCCTCCGGGTTCTAGTGTAGGCAGCTTTTTCCTTTTGTCTCTTAAAAGCAGCATCAAAAGTGAGCAGACTCAGTGGTGCCCCAAAATAAGCTAACCGGAAGATGGCTCATCATCCATCAAAGGGCTGTTCTTTCACAGTACTAACCTGGATTCGAGACAGTCAAACAGGCTCCTATTTCACTGATGTAATATGAATTTTCTTCCTGCAAAAGAGCAGTTTGTTAACCATTTTTATGTTTTTGATCCGGGCTTACAGATTTTTTTCAGTCAGGATTTGCATTCGTCAGCTTGTTGCTGCTGCAATGCAATACCTGAGGAAATCAGCGGAGAGCAGGGAAGGTTTACTTCGGCTCATGGTTACAGAGGTTCCCGTCCATGGGGGGTTGGCTCCATCGTTTTGGGGGCTGCAGTGACGCAGAAACTTCATGGTGGAGGCGTGAAGTACAGAAGGCTGCTCGACTCGTGGCAGCCAGGGAGTGGAGAGAGAAAGATCCAGAGGGGAAGGGGCTGGGGACCAGACAGTCCCCACGGTCTGCTCCCATAACCCATCCCTTCAGTTAGGCGGTACTTCCTGTGTCTGTCACCTTGATAATACCGTCAAATATGAGCGCATACTTTACATGAATCCACCAATAAAATCAGAGCCCTCAGGATCTAGTCTCTTTCCCAAAACCATCAGCTTCAACTCAGGAAGGCTTTGGGGGATATTTTATATAACACCCATCGCAGGATTCCAAGCATTAAATCCTCAATATAGAGGTTTGGGGGCATTATGGGTTCTGGGTCATAACTGTTTCAAAATTCTGAAAGAAATGAACATATCCCATAACAAAAAATAAGGAACAACTTATTCCTGGCCCCAAATTTCTTTATTGCTTCCTTGTTGCTGGAGCCTGAGCCTCAGATTCCACCACTACAACTTGGGTCCTTTCAGTCGTGCCCAGTTCCCCTGTTCAAATGCGCGTGGAGCTGGGGGTGGGGCTGGAGGCACACACCCAGCTTTTACTAGTAATTGACATCTAAGTGCTGGGCTTTCTACCCAAGACCACTGGTCCTCAGAGACGTGCTGAGTAGACTCCATGGAGTTCACAGACCTTCTGGGGAAAAATGTATGCAGACTGTGTGTACGTTTTCCTGGAAGAATGGTACCTTGAGGCAGCGATCCTCTTGCCTCAGTCTCCTGAGTGTTGGGATTACAAGCATGTACTGTCTCTGTCTTTCAAACTTAATGACTTACAGGGTTCTCCCAAGGAAGAGGTACAAACAACAGCATAGTAATCAAAATCAGAATCTGTAATCAAATTATTTTTTAGAAATCTCAAATCTGGTCAGCAAAGAAACTCAACGACAATCTTGACCACTTTACAGTTCTTTAGTCTGTGGCTTGTGAACGGTTTACTACACATCACAACCTGTTTCAGTAAGGTCACAGCTACCAAGACACCGAGTTCTAAATCCTACAGTTCATTGATTCACCTACCCCACGCCAGGTGGAAGGACGGTCCTATTCCCTGAGAACGGACTGTGCTTTGTGAGACTAACTTGGAATCAAGGCAGCAGCAGGGGACAGGTGGCTCCTGTCCCCAGGGGCTATCTTCATGGGATATAGGAAAATAATTTGCAGAGCGAATTCTCATAAACAAGGGGATATTTGGTTTTCTTAGGATTCCAAGGAGTGTGTAGTTTATCTTGCTGATAGCAAATGACTCTTATTTAGATGCTTGGCCCATCTGATTCTGCAGAGCTGTCTTGTCACAGGATGACCTTGAGATGAATAAAAACCTTTTTTCTAAGTCACAGCAAAGCATATGTTTAGGCTTGGAATTTAAATCTGGCAAAATTTGAATAGGAATATTCCTAAAGCTTTTGTTTTGTTTGGTACTGGGGATGGAACCCAGGGCCTTTGCACTGACTACATCCCAGGCTACATTCCAGGGTGCTGTGTCGAGAGCACCCTGACCCCCTTCAGAGGCTCCCAGGAGATGCTCGGGGGTTGGATCTGGTCACTGCACTGCCTGGTTCTGGCGCTGCCTGCTGTTTCAGTGTCCGGAGCCCGTGGTGGAGATAAAGGGCCAGCGCTGAATGAGAAACACACAGTCACTCCTCTGCTCATGGGAGTTGTTCAGGACCTGTCTCAGACCCTAGGATCTCAAAGCAGGCTCGAACTCCTCAGATAAAATAGTGTCGTTAATCAGGTATGGGACATCAGCAGGCCGGAGGGACACAGAGGGTCAGGGGCAGCTCGTACGCCTGGTGGCATAAAGAGGGGCTTCAGCACATCACACGTCCAGCATCGTTTGTTAGGTCTCAATCCTGAAGCGTTTGTTAGGTCTCAATCCTGAAGCGATCCCCCAAAGTGCAATGACATTGGAAGGTCATGCATCATGCACAGTCCTGACCCTTGGCCTGGCTGCCTGGTTGTCTAGTTGCAAAACAAGGCACGAGTGTTCCTGGGGGCCAGGGCCACAGCCCAGTGACATCAGGAAAGGAGATGCTCGGTAAAGACTCTCCTGCCCCGGGTGGGACCTGGTTTCAGTTAAGAATTTACTTTACTTAAATTTCCTTCCTGGGTGTGGTGGCTCATGGGAGGCTGAGGCAGGAGGATCACTGTGAGTTCTAGACCAGCCTGGGCAACAAAGTGAGTTCAAGGCCAGCCTGAACTACATAATGAGACCCTGTCTCAGAGGAAAAAAAATTCTTTCCTAAGTTCCCTTTGTGATTAATTTAAAGTTACCAAGAAAATACCGACTTTCTACAAAAGACAGGAAGACATTGGGCAACTCCAAAGTAACTTCTGAGTAAAAATGTCAAGTGCCACCATTTCCCCAGTTTCCTAGGCCCCAGGAGTGATGTTTGTGCAAAATAAAAGGCATCCGAACTCCTGCTACCTTCTGCCTTGAATGCATAACACTTTATCTGCTTTGCAGCAAATTCCAAGACTTCCTCATGGCCACAAAGAATCAAGGGTCAGTGAGGGACTGGCTCCTGGCTGCCACCGGACCCAGCATTCCTGCAGCAGTGTCACCAATATGATTCTCCCCAGCACGCCGGGCCCTCTACAGATTGCTTATGGTGTCTACTAGAGGGTAACAAGATGTTGATAGCTGTTAAATTGTGTTACTAAGGGATTGTATCAATGCGGATTTTTTTTAAAAACTATTTTCCCTTAGCTGCTGGCTGAATCCACACATGGACCCTGCAGACGCAGGGTGCCCAGCTTAAATCCTTCGTGAAGCTACAAGTGAGTGTCACCCGGGAAGGAAGTCGTGGGGAGAGACAGGGTGGAAGGTACCTCTGTCTTGAGCTTGAAAGGTCTGACAACTTTCAGCACATCTCCCCAGTCAAGTAAGACCCCGACAGAGACAGGTTTTCAATTCTTTAGAAAGCAAAACTGAGGGGAATGAGACAGGAAATCCACCCTCCTTCGTAAATATTGGCAATTTTTTTTTAATTGGTACCGGGGATTGAAATCACGACCGCACGCTTGCAAGGCAGGTGCATATGCCACTGAGCTAAATCCCCAGCCCCGGAAATCACCCTCCTGACCTACCATGTTTCACACTTTAGCATACGGGTCACTCCGGGTCACCCTTCTGTAGTCCTATGACTAAGTAAGTACTGGTTGCTCAGGCCTAGTGGATCCCTCTCAAGACTGGAGTCCTGTCTGTCTGTCTGTCTGTCTGTCTGTGTGTCTGTCTGTCTGTCTGTCTTTCTCTCTCCGTGTTTTCGAGACAAAGTCTTGCTATGTGTTTTTGAACTCATGGCGATCATTCTGCCTCAGCTTCCTGAGTGTTGGGCTTACAGGTGTGCAAGAACACGCCTGACTCTAGACCAGGAATCTCTGACACACAGGGTTTACCGAGGTACAGGTGCTAGCCAGGAAACGACCAGGTCTGGGGAGCAGATGGGCAATGTTCACTGGACCTAGAGCTAAGGACATTTTTATAATGAAAATCTGGGGAAGAAAAGAGTAAGAATTTTTATTGCCTCAGCCAGGCGCGGGGGTGCATGCCTGTGATCCTGGTACTCGGGAGGCTGAGGCAGGAGGGTCATTGCAAGTTTGAGACTAGGCTGATGAGAGGGGAGATTTCGGTTGGGGGTGGAGTGGGTGGGAGACCCCGCCAGGAGCAGCCCTGTTGACACAGCAGCCTGAGGCCAAGGCTGGAGGGGCTTCGGGGAGGTGGGCGGTGTGGGGAGGAAGTCAGGGCCGGCTGGGGGGGGGCAGCTGCCTCTGGACCCCATCTGCTGCCCTACCTCTGGGGGGAGGGAAAAGGAAACAGAGCACAAAGCACCTTCAGAAGCAGGTCAGGGATTCAACATTTAAGTGCAGCGTGGTCAGAACCCAGGCTCAAGGCGTCCACAAGGCAGGGTTAGAGGAGACAGAGCTAGAAGGCAGCCCAGGGTGCTCCTGCGTGTAGTTCTGCCTGCATTCTGCTGGCAGCGGCCCTGGAGGGCCACAAAGCCTGAGGCAGTGCCTCACACAGCCGTCTGGGTGGGCAGGGGTCCAGGGAAAATCAAGCCCTGGGCTAAAACATCAGTGTTTTTGTATACAACCTCTGTCACCTTGCCAAGATCGTGTGCACAGAAATTAGTAATTTCAGCTGTCCAGATAGACAGAGCACTTCACTCTGAATGGCTCTGGGGTGAAGAATTATGCCGGCTCCATTCGGAACCAAAAGAGGAAACCCTGATTTCTCACACACACCTCTACCTTGCAGAGCAAAGCATGTGCCAGGACAATAAGGCCCTGGAAAACAAATTAATAATAACAAAAATAACAAAAACCACCACGCTTGACTGCACAAAATGAGGGTGTTCACTAAGATTGATAGGACGCTACGGGGTTGGACCGCGCTCTTGCACTGGGTCTAGCAGACTAAACCAATGTGGAATTAAAGCACACACGCTGAGGTTCCAGGCCGCCAAGCCCAAGCGGGCTGTTTATCTTCTCAGAACCTGGAGAGATACCAACTGAATCCCGGTGCCAGCCAGGTTAGCCAGCACAAGGAGGAAAGCCCCAGGGCGTTAAGCTTCACAAGGAAAGTCACTTGGAAATGACGGAACTTTCTGTCCTGGTTTTGCCTGCCTCACCCCTTTTGGTCTATGCCTGTGGCCAACTGCCTCTCTCCAGCCAGCCAAACCCTCAGTGTATGTTATAGAGGCGCTGGCTAATTCTAGAATCACACTTCCAAGCCAGCTCAGCTCTTGTAGCTTTGTCCTTTGACACTTGCTATGTACCCAAGGCTCTTCTTGTCCCCAAGACATCGGCCTGTGTTAGTCACTGCATTTATAATACCTTATGGCTAAGAAACACCCACCAGTTCCTGTGTTGGGCTCGCTTTTCACAGAGGTGATCGCTAATTCCTTTTCCCTGTTTTTCAAATAACACAGTTATACTGAAGTTCAGGTTCCTGCCTGAGGTCCAAAAGGGCTCAAGTGACACGGTCAGCTTTGCAGCTGACTCCCACCGGCCAGCCCGTGCTCTGTGCCACTTCCCAAATGTGGACTGGAAAACCCAGAGCCCGGGGAGGCCCTGACGCTGGACTTCTGTGGTAGGGAAGAACCCATTCTGACTTTTGATTTTGGTTTTAGAGTAATCTTGTTTATCGGGGTCCGCCGGGAATTTCTAGAGATCTACTCATCTGTGCAACTTCCTTCGGTGGTTTGCAAAGGGCACTGGTATGGGGGGGGGCCCCCAAAGACACGCCTTTCCTGAGAGGCACCCAAGCCTTTTTCTGGGAGGCGGTGGAAGTTGAAGGGGGAAGAAGGCAAACAGAGGATGTTGACACTCCCTCCTCCCCCTCCCAAGCCCCCCACTCTTATCAGCAAAGATCTCAAAAGGCCCTGAGGCTGTTGCTGCAGGGACTTGAAGTGGGGCACCGGGTGGGGAATGTGGGGGGAAGGAAAGCCACGCCTCTGCCGGCCAACGGGAAGGAAAAAGCCACGCCCCTGATGGTCCGTGGGGAGGAAAAGGACACGCCCCTGATGGTCCGTGGGGAGGAAAAGGACACGCCCCTGAGGGTCCGTAGGGAGGAAAAGCCACGCCCCTGAGGGTCAGTGCGAAGGAATTCCGCCTCACCTTGGTAAACGTGAGATTCACGAATCCACTAGGGAAACTCAAGAGAAGGTTGGATTTTTGGAAGCCACAGCTGCCAGAGGCTTTGGTTGCGTTGGGGTCGATGTTGAAATATCTCCGAGGTGAAAAAACCTAAACCAAAACAGTGCAGATAACTCGAGGAAAGGCAGAGGAGAGCGTGGGAGGGTGGGGAAGCCCAGGCTAGCACACGGGCCCGGGTGGGGTGTGTGTGACCCCTGAAGACTGCGAAGTCCCCAGGTCGATGCCACCCTCTCCTCTCATTTCTCAACAGCAGGACTTTAGTTCCCCTGTGATGGGAGCGCTAGCCTACGTTCCTCCCCACTCTTATGAATCTGGATTTTCATATTTATATCACAGCGGGTGGAAGCACAGAACCCATCGGATTCGGAATCTTACGGCTCAGGAAAAAGGCTGAGGCACAGGGCTAGGATCAGGCTGGGCCTGCGCAGCCCTCCCAGCACTGTGCATACAGAAATTCCCATTGTGTGCGCCTCCCTCTCCCTCTTTCTGTGTTCAAGTGCTCTAAGACATGCTGTGTGTGTGTGTGTGTGTGTGGTGTGTGATGCTGGAGGTCAAATACAGGGTCTTGCAGTCCTACACCAGTACCCAGCATGGTGCTGCACACCTGTCCCATCTTTACCCTTTTTATTTTTTTGGTACTGGGGATCGAACTCACGACCTCACACTTGCAAAGCAGGTGCTTATGCCGCTGAGCAAATTCCCTGGAGCTCGCTGGGGGGAGACTGACCCAGCCACTTATTTCACTGAAGGAAAGGATACTGCCCAATGCCCGTCCCTGTCAAGGTAAACTCCACTCAGGTTATTTATTTTTTTCCAACATAGCATAAGCGTCCCGTGGGCCCGACTTACCGACTTTGTTTCTTGGATAATCAGCTGTATCCCCATCTCTGCTTTTATGCAGAGCCTACTTCCGTTTAGAACTTGGTAAGTTCCGGTCTTGGCAGAGGATGGCTGAGGTGCCAGGGTGGCCCCCGGGACGGTGGTGGCAGGGGTGGCTGTCGGGGTGATGCTGTGCGTGGGTGTGGATGTTGTAGGCGAGGCCGTGGGGGTGGCATTGTGTGTGGCTGTGGTCATTCCTGGGGTGTGGGTGGCTGGAGGCGGTTTCTGAGCGATTGTGCTTTTGTGGGGCGCTGTGGGCCAGGTTTCGGAGACTGTGGTCCGGCTGCTGTGGTGGGCGGTTTTCTCAGTCGTGAGGCAGAGAGGGGGTGTGCTGGTTTTGGGGGTGGAGTTTGGCGGCGACGTGGGTGACTGTGAGTGGGGTGTCCAGCTGGACCCAACAGTAGCATCAGTAAGTGGAGAAACTGTGTGTGAGTTGTTGGAGGTGGTCAGGGTGTAGACGGCTGGGCTGGAAGACGGGGGGCTTCTCTGTGAGGCAGTGGCCGTGGTCGGGTGTGTTGGGTTCTCAGGGGTCTCCCCGGCTGTTTGAGAGGCGCTGTGATCTACAAGTGACCTGGTTGTGGGAGGTCCATCGGACACCTGCTGAGCTGGCTGTGGGCCAGGTCCGGCTGTGGCTCCCGCAGACCCTGTGACTCTCACTTGATGACCGTCACACAAGATGACTGCAAATGAAGAAATGCAGTGGTGACACTAACCCTCCGCTTACTGTCACCTTCCTCATTTCTGTTTCAGCATAAAATAACACGCGTATCTTTAGATTCGGCAGAAAGGCTATGACAATGAAATAGATATCATCACAACTTCTACACTTAACAAGACCGTGCCCATGGTATTTATAAGTCTCTAGCCTTAAAGCGGACTTTAAAAATTTTTTTGTACTAGGGATCAAACTCATAACCTTGTGTTTACCAGGCAAGTGCTTGAGCCGTTGAGCTAAATCCCTGGCCCTGAAAATTTATTTTCATAATTCACGTGGGATAAACCTGAGTTACTGGTCCCTTGGTCAGGAACCCCGAAAAGTCATGACTGCTGCAGCAAGCTTCCGGAGCCAGGCAGCAACTGGCCTGCTCTCTGGGGCAGTCGCTGTATCCCAGTGGTGACCCTACTGGGCTGGGCTGATGTCTGAGTAGAATTTCCTAAACTGAGCAGCATGCCCTTTAGACCAGGGACCCTAGTCAGGCGTGGTGGCGCACACCTGTCATCCCAGCACTCGGGAGGCTGAGGCAGGAGGATCTCTGTGAGTTCAAGACCAGCCTGGGCTACAAAGTAAGCGCAGGTCCAGCCTGAACTGCATGGTAAGACCCTGTCTCAAAAAAACCAAACCAAAACAAACCAGGGACTCTTCCTAAGACTCCTGCTCCTTTTTCAGTAGTGATAAACAAGCTCAAACAAAGAGGGAAGAAGCCCTTGATCCCTTACAAATGGCCAGCATTGGAAACAGGCCAAGAAGACTCTCAGTATCCTGTGCTTGGGGTGCTCAGGGTGCAGGAAGTCACGGTGGTCATGGTGTTTGGGTTTGGGGTGAGCCAGGTGAGTAGCTGCCAGGGTTTGGGCTGAGACTTTGTTTCCCGAAGGCCCGTGTGTCAGAGGCAGGTCTGCAGCGTGGTGCTGTTAGGAAGTGGTGGGAACTTGACAGGTTCAGGGTGATGGGGGCACTGTGAGACCCCAGTTTCTTTTTCTTTCTCTCTTTAGTTGTCCACCCTGGGCTTCAGCCGTGATGGGCTTTCATAGGGGCTGAAGACAAGAGCACCAGCCAGTCACGGGCTAAAGGCTGCAACCGCGAGCCAAAATTGGTGTCTTTCTTTATGTATTGCCCATCCCATTATTTTACTGGGTGAGCGAAAGCAGGCTGAGGCAGCAGGCAGCAGAGGGCAGGCAGGCAGGGGCCAATCTCACTGTGTATTAGAGGGCAGGTCTATGGCCTCCCCTCCCCCTCCTCCCTTCCACTCCCCTCCCCCTCCTCTCCTCCTCCCCTCCCCTCTTCTTCCTCCTCGCTCTCCCCCCTCCCTTCCCAGATCTCCCTCCCCGCCCCTGTCGGAGTGCAGGGGGCGGGCAGGCGGGTAGATTGTGGACAACGCTGCTGTGCATCCTTATCTATCCCAGATTGTTCATCTGCTGGTGAGGCACGCGGTGACCCCAGGGACTAACACAGCCTTTCCCCAAACCTGCGCATAGAGCCACACTTACACCTGACCTGGGTCAGAACTGAACAGTATCTAAATAGCTCAGAGACTGGTTGAGGTCAAGGTCACCGGTCTGCGTGAGACCCACAGAGGGCAGCAAGGCCGACCTTGGCTCACAGTCTGTCTCAACCACCTGCTACTCAAAAGCACAGCACTGCGGGGCGTGGTGGCGCCTGCCTGTCATCTCAGACTAGGGATGCTGAGGCAGGAGGACTCAAGGCCTGCTGGGCTCCAAAGTGAGTTCAAGTTCAGCCTGAACTGCATGGTGAAATCCTGTCTTAAAAACAAAACACAGCACAGCCCTGGGGTTGCACACTGTTCTGCCAGACCCCCCACCCCCACCCCAGAGCTTGCCGACCAGGATTAAAACTGCCCTGAGGCTTGATCTGCTTGGACTCTGGCAGCCTTCTTTGGGAAGAGATGTGAGAAGGTTTCAGTTCCAGTCTCGGGAAAGTCAGTGACCACACTGTGCCGGGGCTGACCTCTTCTCTAGGTTTTTCCTGAAAGTCCCTCCCTAAGCAGACCTGGCTTGGTTTCCTGCCACCCCCCCCTCCAGATGACAGAGGCCTCCCCCAGGCAGGCTCCACGGTGGGGCTCCAAGGCTTGTGAGGCCTACAGACACACACAGTCACCACCCCTGTCTGTGACAGCGTGGAAGAGACACGGTCGCCCCCCCGGTGCCACAGCAGTGTGTGGGGTGGGGGCGGGCACCTGGCTCAGGGAGCAGATGTCCGGGAGAACAGAGGGTGAAGAGGGTCCAGGCAGGAGGAAGGGTGTGTGGAAGAGCACGGAGGCCGCAGAAGCCTTGTGTGGGGAGGCTGGGAGGGGGTCAGTATGACGGGGCCGGAAGAAAGGGCCACAGGAGCAGTGGCCAAGGAGGAGCTTAATAGAGCAGCCAGGCCTGCCTCGGGGCTCTGCTGGCCCCAGGGGGACACAGTCAGCGAGCAGCTGGCTGCACAGGGAACCAGACTTTAGCCTCTGAGCACCTTGCCTGGGGCCTCTGGAACATTTGTAGGGTCAGCAGAGAGGGTGGAAGGGTACATTGGCTCCCAGCGGGCTTTGGCCCTGAGGCAGGAGGGCTGATGGTTATGAGACAGTAGTCTTCCCTTCTTCCTTAGCAACAGAAGCCTGAGTGGGAGCTATGCATGGTGGTGCATGCCTGTAATCTCAGCACTTAGGAGGCTGAGGCAGGAGGATCACTGTGAGTTTGAGGCCAGCCTTGGCTGCATAGTGAGTTCAAGACCAGGTTGTATTGTGAGACCCTGCCCTTAAGGGGAAAAGAAGAAGAAAGAGGAGGAGGAGAAGGAAGAAGAAGAAGAGGAGTAGTAGCAGCTGCTTGGATTTGAGCTGAGTACTTGTAGCCTGGAATAAGAATCTTCTAGTGGGGTAGGAATGTGTGACTGAGGTTTAGCACAGGCAGTAGAAGTGACAGGGTTGTGTGGGCTTCCTGGGAAGGAAGGCTGATCAAAAGTGCCCTGTAACCTGGGTGGCCTGTCTCTCCAGCCCTTCTGCTTTTCCTCCTTCAGCCAACCTGAAACTCGTGTGTGATGGCTGGAACTCTAGCAGACATCCAGAACCACGCGGCAGCCTTGGAGGTAGAAGCCACACCAAGCACAGTGTGTGGCTGACCATGAGCCCTCTGCGCTAGAATGGGTCTGAATTCCTCTGGACTTGTTTTCACATGGGAAACAAGACCTCTCTCTTGTTTTGCCCCTGTCGCTTGAGGTTTGTTGGTTTGGTGCAGCTGAATCTCTAGTGAGGTGATCCACACTTAAGTCCTCTCATTTTCGGGAGGAGGACGAGGAGACCATTTCTTCTCGAGCCAGTTAGACTTCTGAAAGTGTGGGACAAACTAAAGCCTCTCGGATGAGAGTAGCAGGCCACTCTTGGGACAATCCTGACATTCTGTCACAACCAAGGGCCTCTGGGTGTCCCCACCCCACCTGCCATTGGGCAATGTGGACAGCGCTGGTTCTCTCCCACTCACTGCAGTGCTTCTGGGAGGCACCATGGATGGATGGTGAACTTGGACGCAGGCACAGAGCCACAGCACCCAGGAGGACTCAGCCAGGCCCGGGGGAAAATTCCCTGGTGGGCGTCCTGGGTGGGGGACGTCCCTCAACCCTGAACTCGGCTTCCCAGCAGCCTCAGCGAGCAGACGCAAGGGTGACCTTTTTAAAAACCCCTCAGTGCCCTGGCTGGAACCTTTGTGAGACAGAGCGGCTGACCCTAGCACAGGCCTGGTCCTTCGCAGCTCACTGGTCACATCACACAACACATCGCTCCCAGTGGGAACAAACAGGAAAATCGAGACGGGGCGGCTTTGCCCATGTAGCAAAGTGATAGCCCCATCCGTTCCTATCTTGTAGATCTAAGTGATCTCTCCAATCATCCCCTGACTGGAGGGTAGTGCACTGCTTTTTGGGGTTGACCTCAGGAAAGCTGAGGCGCCCTCCGGGGAAGGATCGGGTCTCTATCTAAGAATTCAGGTAGCAGAAACCCTAAGCCACTTAGATTTAAAAAGACCGGCAGGGCCACCCCGTTAAGCAGTGTTTGTCACTCACCGGCCAGGGACACGAAGAGCGCTGCCACTGCAGAGAACTGGCACGACATAACCGGTGAGCGAGGCGGCCAGGGCACCAGAGAGAGACAGCTCCTGTCCTGCAGCCGCAGTGGCAGAGGAGCTGGAGTCACCGGTTATGAGAAGCAGCTGCAGGGCCCGCCCAGGCGGCGTCACACACGGAGGAAAACCACAAGAGGCCGGAGGGAAAGTGGTGCTTTCCTCTCTCCAGGGGCGTTTGGGAGGGGCCGGGATGCAGGTGCGACCCAGGCTCTGGACACCGAGGATCTGGGTCTCCTTCTCCTCTAATGGCTTGGATCCCTTTTTGGAAACCCAGAGAATTGTCAGCTGGGAGCAAACCCATCCTGCCTCATGGGTTGAGCAGAAGTTCTAAAATCTACTTGCAGTTGTGGGTGTAGTGGTGGATGCCTGTAATCCCAGCACTGGGGAGGCTGAGACAGGAGGATCACTGTGAGGCTGAGGCCAGCCTGGGCTGCACAGTGTGACTCTGTCTCAAAAAATGAATAAACAAACAAACATATAGTTGCTGGAGTGCTGTCATCTGAGGCAGCTTCTCTGTGTGTCTTTTTTAAGACAGAGTCTTGCAGGGTTTAAGCTTTCTTTCTTTCTTTCTTTCTTTCTTTCTTTCTTTCTTTCTTTCTTTCTTTCTTTCTTCTTTCTTTTTTTGTATCAGGGATCAAACTCACTACCTTGTGCTTGCCAGGCAGGTGCTTATGCCGCTGAGCTAAATCCCCAGCCCTGAGTTTAAACTTTCTACCTTCCTGTCTCAGCCTCTCGGATGCTGGGGTTACGGGCATGCGCCACCACACCCAGCTCCTTCTGTGTGTTTTGAGACATTTTCCATGGCTGCCTCACTTCGGGATCTTGGACCCTGGGAAGCAGGAGGAGCATGAACATGGGAGGCGGGGAGTCTGGGTTTGAACCGGCCCTGCGGAGTGACCCGCTGAACGGCCCCGGGTCACTCTCTGAGCCTGGGTTTCCCCTGCTCTAACAATGGTGACAGTAGCCATGCAGGTGGTTTGCAAAGCGCACGTTCCTGGAATACAGCAAGCACCCAAAGGCAGCATCTGGACGTCTTCAGTCCTTTGTATCAGTTAGAACAGTGCTGGTGTCTCTCAGGGCCAGGGAGGGCAGTGGTACCCATCAGGGTGACCCAATGACCAGCTAGGGCTTCCTGCCTGATTTCATATCATTTTGTGAAAAACAACTTTGGCGGCAGCCACTTTGTCTTCCTCTAACCAAGGAGACTCTGCAGGGCTTGCACTGTGTTTCAGGGTCAAGTTTCTATGGTGAGGATCAGGACTACCTTATGCCTGCTGTCCTCTCAGCAATGGCCTGCTTTCTAGTCTGTCAGTTATTCAGTCAACAATAATTAAGTAGCAACTGGCCAGGCCTGTGACCCTAGCACTCAGGAGGCTGAGGCAGGAGAATCACAGCAAGTTAGTTCAAAGCCAAACTGAACTACATAGTGAGACCCTGCATTAGAAAAAAAGCAGCTACTATGTGCCAGGTGCTCTCATTCCACGGAGATGGATACTGTTATTATTATTGCTGTCCCATTTCACAAATGGGGAAACAGACTGAGAAGTGGAGTGACCTCAGAGTGACTTAGGTCATAGGTCAAGAAGCTGGACTGTGAACCTAGGACTGGGAATGTAGATCTTATTTATTTATTTCTAAATCCATTTTATTTTAAGGAGAAAAAAAGGAAAAAATAAGATTTCAAAGCACATCAATCAGGGGGCAACAATGGTACTTACACTGCACATTGTCATCCCCAAATCACCCAGAGCACAAGACATATGCGTTCAATTGTCTGAACAACACCAGCACAAATCTTTCTCTTCAGTGAACTCAGAGAATTCAGTAGTATAGCTATCTGAACTATCTTTTTATATACATACGTGCATACATACGTACACATATGTTGTTTCATTCAGCTTCTCACACTACTGAGACAATATGATGATTACACATGTGTGTCTTACTTATTTCACTTAGTATGGTCTCAATTTGCATCCATTTACCTATAAAAGTTTCCAGTTTATCCTTCTTTATGACTGAGTACTACTCCATTGTAGAAAAATACCACATCTTTTTCATCCATTCCTCAGTCTATGGGCATTTAGATTGTTTCCAAGATCTGGCTGCTACAAATTGTGCTGCTATAAACATGGGTGTGCATATAACACTGTGGTATGATGTTTTTAATTCTTCTGGGAAGATACTCATAAGGGGAATAGTTGTGTTGAATGGTAGCTCTAGTCCTAGTTTTTTGAGGAATCTCCACACTGATTTCCACAATGGTTGCACCAGTCTGCACTCCCACCAACAGTGGAGAAGGGTTCCTTTTCCGCACAGCCCGGGCAGCATTTGTTATTGCTTGATTTCTTGATAATAGTTGGGAATGTAGATTTTAAAACATTGTTTCCTGCTCTGAAGAGGCGCTTCTTGCCCAGGAGGGAAACGTTTCTCAGCATGACTGATCAATTGTTCACCGCCAGGAGCTACACTGGGTAAGGAACGAAGATAGCTTTATGGTGCCTGGACCGTGGAGAGGGTTTGAAGGTCACAGAGGATCTGAATAATCAAAGAATAATAACAGCAACAACAATAGTAATTTCCATATAAGGATTTCCTCCTATGGGCTTTTCACTGTGTAACAAGATCAGAATTTAAAGTCTTAGTTTAGAGATGTGGAAATTGAACCCCTTTAACATCACAAACAGCATAAGATTTGAATCGTGGCCTAGCTGCCTCTGCAGTTCCTGTCCTTTTGGGGCAGGTGATGAGGGTGTGCGAAACCCGTTTTGAGAAGTAGGTGTGACCTGTTAATTCACAACAGTTCCCACAGCCCTGTGTGATGACTTCTCGCGAGAACTGGAGCAGGTTTGCGATAGGACGGCCTGAGCCTGACGTCAGCCTGAGGTGTGGATGATACCGCAAAGACATCTGCGCTGTCTTTGCCCCTGTGTTCTCTCTTGCGCGGTGGATCATCCTCATGTTGTAGGGTGCACGGTTTTTTCTCTGCTTTGGCCCGAACTGTCTCCGCAGAGCCCATTTCTTCTCCAATCTTTAATAAAACGTTGCTACCGTTTGCACTTGTCTTGACCAATTCTTTGTTAGAACAGAAAGAACCTAGAAACTACCTGGAGAAGGAGACATCAGCACCCCAAAAGCCGGTGACGCTTTCTGCTGGTCCACAAGGGACAAGCTCTCAGGAACAGTGACAGGACTGACCCAGAGAGCCTGGGGAAAATGATT
This sequence comes from Dolichotis patagonum, assembly GCA_004027295.1. Classification (NCBI taxonomy): domain Eukaryota; kingdom Metazoa; phylum Chordata; class Mammalia; order Rodentia; family Caviidae; genus Dolichotis; species Dolichotis patagonum. Next base: position 20,795 of record PVJX010010307.1, on the reverse strand, counting down.
GGAAAGTCAAGACGGTGTCACGTAGGAGAAAGTCACATGGAGAGTTCAGTTTTCACCTAGAAACATGCAGGCCCACTGAAGGTATTTTAAAATTTTTTTATTAGTATACTTTATCAGTAATTTTGCAAAATACTGGGTTCCACTGCATCCGTTTTGTCATCTCCATTCCCACTCCCCACCCCACTTGTGTCCCCCTTACCGGCTTATTCCTTTCCCCTTGTCTAACTGAGGTCTCCTTTCTGCTTTCATGTGGTCCTTTTTAGGTCTCACACATTAGGGAAGACATGCAATGCTTGTCTTTCTGGGTCTGGCTCACTTCATTCAACATGATGATCTCTAGTTTCACCCATTTGCCTGCAAATGACACAATTTTGTTTTTTTTTGGCTAAGTAATAATTCACTGTGTTGATATACCACATTTTTTTTATCCATTCATCATTTTATGGCCACTGAAATTGTTTACATATCTTGGCTATTGTGAGTTGTGTCAAAATCAACTTGCATATGTAGGTATCCCCATAGACATAGACATAACCAAGGATTGGCATAGCTAGGTAAAATGGTAGCTCTACTTTCAGTGTTTATTTATTATTTATTTTGTGGTTTTTTTGAGACAGGGTCTTGCTATGCTTACTTTGTAGCCCAGGGTGGTCTCGAATTCCAAACAATCCTCCTGTCTCAGCCTCCCAAGTGCTGGAATTGCAGGCGTGAGCAACCACACCCGGCTCTACTTTCAGTTTTTGAGGAACCTCCAACTGATTTCTGCAGTCTCTGTACTAATTTATATTCCCTCTAGCAATGTAGAAAGGTCCCCTCAAGCTCACCAGGACTGTTTGGTGACTGGAGCCAGCTGGAATTTCAATGTAGTTTTGATTTGCACTTCCCTAGTAGCTAAAAATGTGAAACAGTTTTTCATATACTTATTGGCCACTGGTACTACTTCAGGAGGTTCTGTTCCATTCTTTGGCTCACTTATTGATTGGGCTGTTTGATTTTTGGGTGTTGAATCCTTTTGAGTTCTTTCTATCAATCTTTTGACAAACAGTGGTTGGCACAGATTTCCCCCATTCTGTAGGCTGTGTTTTCTCTGTGATCTCCTGTGTTGTGTAGAAACTTTAATTTGCTTCAATCCCATTTGCTGATACTTGCTATGACTTCTTGTGCTAGTGGAGTCCTATTCAGGAAGTCTGTGTCTTTGCTATAGCTTCATTTCCTGCATTGTTTTCCTCTAGCAGTTTTAAAGTTTCCAGTCTTATATCTATGTCTGGGATCTTCCTTGAATTAATTTTTATACAGGAGATAAGGATTGTTATGATTTGTGTCTGGGTGGCCCCCCAAGCCTCATGCAGTCATGAAGGAGGCTGAATCTAGCAGCTGTGATTGGTTCATTGTCTAGCGCTGGGATTGGTGGTGTGACAGCTGCACCTGCCCAGAGGTGGAGCTGGCATACGATATAAGGGTGGGAAGAAGGCCTGTTTTTTGCTGTCTTTTGCCCTTTTCACTCTTGCTGTTTGCAGCTGCCATGAATGCTTGCCCCTCAGCCACATTGCCCTGCCTTGTAGCCAGCTGAGTATGGACTGAAACCTCCAAAAATTGTAAGATAAATAAACCTTTCCTTCCCTAATTTTGGGTATCAGGTATTTTGTTTCAGCAAAGAGAGAAAAATAACCAAGATAAGGATCTAGTTTCAATCTTCTAAATATAGATATGCAGTTTTCCTAGCACCATTTGCTAAAGAAACTATCTCTTCTCCAACACCTATTTTTGGGTCCTCTCTGCAAAATCAGATGGCTGAAGTTGCATGGGTTTCTGTGTTCTGTATTCTGTAGCATTGGTTTATGTGTCTATTTTTGTGCCAGTGCCATACTGTTTTTGTTACTATGACTTTGTAGTATCATTTGAAATAATTTTTTTTCTTTTTGAGACAGGGTCTTACTACGTAGTTCAGGCTGGCCTTGAACTCACTATGGAGCCCAGGCTGGCCTGGAACTCAGTGGTGAACCTCCAGCTTTGGCCTTCCGAGTGCTGGAATTACAAGTGTGTGCCACACTCCCTGTCTAGAAATCACATATTAGATACCTTCAGCCTTACTCTGTGTGTGATATTAAAAAATATTTTTATTTTCGTTAGTACATGTTTGTAGTATGTAAAGATTACACTTATTGTGGAGATTTTTTTCTTTTTTTGAGTAGGGTCTCACTTTGTAGCCCAGGCTGACCTCAAACTTCTGACAATCCTCTTGCCTTAGCTTCCTGAGTTCTGGGATTACAGGCGTGCACCACTGTGCTCTGCCTCATTGTGGGGATTTCATACATGCATATCACATGTAACACATCACAGTTCTTTTCTCACCTTCTTTTGCTCCCCTACCTTGTTCTCTCCCCATTTCTCAGTTCCTTCCCATTTACAAAGAGCCTCTCTCCTGGCTGCCTATTATCTATCTTTTATTTTGTTTTTTTAATCTATATTTTGAGTTTCTCATATAAGAGAAATCATAAGATTTTTCAGGTGCCTGATTCATTTCACTTAACATTATGGTCTCCAAGTGCATCTATTTTCCCACAAATGAGTCAAGTTTATCCTTCTTTATGGCAGGTTAGTACCTCATTGTTTAAAATAGCACAGTTTCTTTTCTCTCTTTTTTTTTAAACTTTCTGTCACTTTATGTTTATTTTATTTTCAAATCTATTTTATTTTAAAGAGAAAAAAATAAAATAAAATTTCAAAACAATGATTGGGGGTAACAGTGGTGTATGTATTGCATACATACATATGCACACATGTACATATATTGTTTCCTTCAGCTTCTCACACTAGGGAGACAATATGATATTTACACATGCATGCCTGATTTATTGCACTTATGAGTATGATCCCAAGTTGCATCCGTTTACCTATACAAGTCTCCAGTTTATCCTTCTGTATGGTTGAGTACTACTCCAATGTATAAAAATACCACATCTTTTTTTACCCATTTCTCAGTGAATGGGCATTTAGGTTGTTTCCAAGATCTGGCTATTGCAAATGGTGCTGCTATAAACATGGGTGCACATACATTGCTGTGGTACGATGTTTTTAATTTTTCTAAGAAGATACCCAGAAGGGGAATAGCTGGGTTGAATGGTAGCTCTAGTCCTAGTTTTTTGAGGACTCTCCACACTGATCTCTGCAAGGGTTGTACCGTCTACACTCCCACTGACAAAGTAGAAGGGTTCTTTTTCCTGGTGCCCCATCAGCATTTGTTATTACTGGATTTTTGAAATTATAACCATCCTTTCTGAGTGAGTGAGGTAGAACCAGTGCTGTTTTAATTTGTGTTCCTGTAAGGGCTGCCACACTGAACATGTTTTCATGAATCCACTGTACTTCATCTGAAAAGGGTTTGCTCATCTCAGTGACCCACTGAGTTTTATTTTGGGGGTCTAATTCTTTTAGTTCTTTATATATTATAGTTATTAGTCCTCTGTCCAGGTTTTAGCTGGCAATTTTTCCCCAATTTTCAGGTTGTCTCTTCACTCCATTGGTTGTTTCCTTTGCTGTGCAGAATCCTTATAATTTGATAGGATCCTGTTTGTAGCTATTTCTTGTATTGTTGGAGTTCCATTCAGGAAGGCTGACCTGTGCCTGTGTCTTCAAAGTTTTACCTATTTTATCTTTCGGCAGGTTAACTGTTTCTGTTTTAATACTCACATCTTTGGTCCATTTTGAGGTTAGGTCAGCACATGCTAAAATCTATGGCTCTAGGTTCAATCTTTTGCATGTGGAGAGCCAGTTTTCCCAGCACCCTGTGCTAAAGAGACCATCTTTCCTCCTGTGCGAGTCTTTGGCCCTTTCGTCCAAGATCAGATGGCCGAATGTTTCTGCATCCTCAGTTCTGTCCCATCGATCCACTTGTCTATTTTTGTGCAAGTGCTGTGCTGTTTTTGATCACTGCACCTTTCAATGTAATTTGAAATCTGGGATCGTGACATCTCCTAGTTTGCTCTTGTTGCCCAGAATTGGTTTTGCTGGTCTGAGTCTCTTTCAGTTCTATATGAACATTAGGGTTGTTTTCTCTAGTTCTTTGAGGAGTTCAGCCTTGCTCTTTTGTTTTATTTATTTATTTTGCTTAGGCTTGCTTTGGCTGTTCTGGATATTTTGAGTTTCCATATGAATTGCAGAATATTTTTTTTAGTTCTGTGAAGAATGTCATTGGACTTTTGATGGGAATTGCATTGAATCTGCAGATACTGTTTGGTGATGTGGACATTTTCACAATATTCTTTCTGCCATTCCGTGAACGCGGGAGGCCTTGCCACCTGCCAGTGTCTTTAATGTCTTTCCTCAGTGTTTGGTAATTTCCACGGTGAATGTCTTTCACGTCCTGTTTGGTTGTTCCCTAAGGATTTTAATTATTTGACTTTGAAGTTACTGTGAATGGCATTGTTTTCCTGACCTCTTTCTCAGCTCATTCGCTATTGGTGTATAGCAGAGCTATTTGTTTTTTAATGCTGCTCTCGGATGGTGCCACTGAGGTCTGGAAGAAGGAAGGTACATACAGAGGCAGCGGTTAGCTGACCCTTGGTAAGAGCCAGGAGGCTTTGCAAGGATGAAGCTGCTCCATGGATCCAGTGCTCCTGGAGGACATCTGGACCTGGTGTCCTGTGTCCCCAGGCTGATTTTGGGGGCTCCTGCCTTTGAATGAAGGAGAAACGTCACAGTTGGGCGCAGCAGAATCAGCTGACGCTGGTTATAGACCTTTTGCACTGCCCATTACCCACCAAAGCACTGGCTGATTTTGGGGTGCACTGAAGGCCCCCCAAGCATCAAAGGCTTAAACAGTGTCTTCTTATAAGAGAGTAATTACAGACTCTCGGCAGGTGTGTCAGGAACTGAAGGCAGACATCAGAACAAAGCTTCTCCAAGCACCTCTTTCTACAAAGGCTTAAGGAGCTCTGTCTGGGGCACGAGGACAAAGACCAAATAAATATTTATACTGACTTCTTTTATTTTTAATCAATGATCATTATTCTTTCTTTCTTTCATCTATTTGAGACAGAGTCTTGCTATGCAGTTCAAACTGACCTTGAACTCACTTTGTAGCCCAGGCTGGCCTTGAATTCACACTGATCCTCCTGCCTCAGCCTCCCCAGTGTTGGGCTTATAGGTTTGCACGGCCATGCCAGACTACACTTATTGACTCTTATATTACAATACAAGTGGTTTATTGTCTTCAAGAATTGTTCTTACAGTCAGGAAGGTAGCTCAGTGGCACAGTTCCTGTCTGGCAAGCACAAGGTCACAAGTTTGATCCCTGGTACCAAAAAAACAAAACCAACAACAACAAAACAATAAAAAAAACCCCAAAACCAAAAACAAAACAACCTGGAATTTTTCTTCTACATAAGTAGTTGAATTTATTAGCATAACCCTTTCCCCTTTCCCCAGTGCTGGGGACCGACCCAGGGCCTTCACATTCCCAGCCCCTTTGTCATATTTATCTATTTAAATTTGACACAGGCTCTTTCTAAGTTGCCCAGGCTGTGCTCACACAGAGTCATGCCATGTTTATGTCACATCCTATGTCTTTTTCTTATAAGGACATTAGTCACATTGGACCAGGAAACCCCTTCCCCATCTCATTTAACCTCTTAATGACCCTACCTTCAACCAGACATGGTGGTGCACTCCTGTAGGGTGAAGCTGAGGCAGGAGGGTACCCTGTTCAAGCCCGGCTCAGGGCCGGGGATTTAGCTCAGTGGCTTAAGCGCCTGCCTGGCAAGCGTGAGGTCGTGAGTTCAATCCCCGGTACAAAAAAAAAACCAAAAAAACAAAAAAACGTTGCCCTCCCTTCAGTCCTCCTTCTCTTGCTGGGGATTTAGCTCAGTGATTTAAGCGCCTGCCTGGCAAGCGTGAGGTCATGAGTTCAATCCCCGGTACAAAAAAAAAAAAAAAAAAAAAATCAAGCCAGGCTCAGGCAATTTAGCAATTTTTTTTGTACCAGGGATCAAACTCATGACCCTGTGCTTGCCAGGCAGGCACTTGTGCTGCTGAGCTAAATTTCCAGCTCATTTAGCAATTTAACATGATCCTCTCTCAAAATAAAACTTATGACAGAATGAGGGTGCTTGCCTAGCACTTGCTGGGTTCAATTCCAAGTACCGCCAAAGGGGGAAAATCCACCACTACCTACAAAATCCCCAACCGCCACATACAGTCACATTCTTAAGGTGACGGCTTCTGCGTAGAATTAGCTGGCAGGAAGGGGCACAATTCAGCCCCCACGACGGGTTACCCAGGCGAAGGCTGAGCGCGCAGCGGGGGACAAGTCCTGCTTCTGTGGTTGGAACCCTTGCTCTGTCAACGTTCACCAGGTTACTTTGGTCGATAGTGTTCCACTGCGTTCCACAGTCTTGCTGATTTTCTTTCTACTTCCTGCTAAGCAGTTCTTACAAGAGAGGAACTGAGATGTTTGACTGTAATTGTGGAGACGCCGCCTCCCGTACAGTTCTGTTTTTGCTTTGTGTGTTCTGTATCTCTGTTGTCAATTCCCAGGCTGGTCTCCAACTTGCAAAGGATTCTCCTGCCTCAGCCCCCAGAGTGCTGGGATTACAGACCCTCTCCTGCCCCCCACCCTGCCCCACTTCCCCCTCCCCTCCCCCTCTCCTTTCCTGACTGGGATCTCCTGTTGGCCAGGTTCTTAGGAATTCACAGCAATTCTTCCGACTCAGCCTCCAGAGTAGCCCTGGTCCCAAGGATGTCTCACTGGGCCCAGTCGAACCTGTTTGTTACCGCACCTTAATCTTTTGCACATGGAATACGATATTCGACAAGAAAAGGGTTCCGTGTTTAGAGAAGCACGGGGAAATTACGGGCTTCACAAGTCTGCAGGCCTCCCTCCGGTTTTCAGGAGTCCCGGCCCGGCAAGCCGGCGGGAGCAGGGCGCCGCCTACCGACGAGGGCACTTGTTACCCTCGGGCTCCGCATGGCAGCCCCTGCCTGCCACGGATCGGCAGAGCTCCGCACCCCACATCTTGGGGCTGGGGACCCCGGGGGACCCTGAGCGCCCCCCTCCCCCAGGCCAGTCTTCTGCTGGAGCCCAAGCGGGGCGGCCCCATCGGCTGCAGGAGAAAGCGCGAGGGGGCGCTGCTGCTTGCGGGACGCACTTTCTCTTCACGGCGCCCCCTTCTCCCTGAGCGCTTCCTTTGCACCTTTTCACCTTTTTCGTTTTTTTTAATCTTTTGAGACAAGGTCTCGCTATACCGTTCAGGCTGGCATTGCGCTCCCTTTGTAGCCCAGGCTGGTCTCGAACTCGCAATGATCATCCTGCCTCAGCCTCCTGAACATGCCTTTTCTTTGTTTCCTACTTATTTCTGCCCTAAAATACATGGTATTCTACCCCTGCCTCCCATCGTCCCGATCCTGAAAACGCCGCGGCCCCTACTCCGCCCGGTTACTCTCATCTACTGAGTGAGATCTGCCGCAAAACCGAGAGGGCAACGCACTGTGTAGAGGTTTAACAATGTGCTTTTTATTAAATTAAAGAAAAAAGGGCTGGGGATTTAGCTCAGTGGCATAAGCACCTGCCTGGCAAGGATGAGGTCGTGAGTTCGATCCCTGGTACCCCAAAAAAAAGAAAAAAGATTTTTCTTCTGTCTGGAATATTGTGGGATTAACTCACTGACCGCTTCTCCATATTCTGCAGTATATACCCTGGGCTGCTGGTCCAGAGGATTTAACTCTTCCAATACCGCACAGCTCCTGGGGGTGTGCAGTGTGGACCCCGAACCCCCGCAGGTCTCAGGACTGGGCGGTTTGGGTGCAGCTGCTTGGGCGCGTGCGCGTGCGCGTGTTCGCGGCCCTCTAGTGGGCAACAGGCGGCATTGCAGGAGCCTGAACCGCTCTGAAGAGGGCTGGGTGATTTGACCTGGTGGTTTTGGATTCTTTTCCGCTGACTCAAATGGGAAGAGGATACACTTCCCTCGCAGAAAACCCACTTTTCATTTTTATTTTTCGTGTGTTGGAAATGTCCAAATATTCACAACTATTTCCTGATTTTCTGAGTGAGCCCAGGCCTGGAGTAGGGCATGCAGGGTCACCTGCGGTGTACATGGCTTTAGGAGAGTCATCCCGCTGTCTCTGCCCTACCCTGCTATCCTCCTAGAGCTCCAGAGTCCCTCCTGAGCTCAGCAGGGCAGCTTTCTCTAGAGGACACCGTGGCTGAGCGGCTGTGTTGGCTTCAAAGAGGAAACCAGAGTGAGGGACAGGGCATGCAGTCTGGGGGCATTGGAAATGGTTGGTACCCCAAAGCCTCCTCGGTTCCCCAAGCAGATGCAAGGTCTGCAGAGTGCCCCTGGGGTGGCTGGGATACTGAGATCCTGCCAGCATGCGCCAGTCAGTGTGAACATTTTCACACATTCAGCAAAGAAATAAAGATTGGTAGAAAGCAGGCAAGAAAAGGCAGAATTTAAAAGTTGTGCTTTGCAGAAACACTGCAGCTTCAGGATACCAAAGTTACTTAAACCTTTTTCCCTTCCAGGAAACTCATTCACTATTCCTATGGGTCTTAAAGATATAATAAGCCTATACATTGGGTTCTGGGCTTGTGCTTTTCACCTGTAAATTACACTTCCTCCCATAGACCTGCACCCTCAAAGAGTCAGCAGTCTTGGTGGAATTAGTGGAATTACCTCAACTTCAAATGCATGTAAAGAGCTTGCAGTTTTAACCTGACAAGTGGGCAAGGCAACAGATAGTAGGAATGTTACCAGGCAGTTTCCTAAAAGTGGCTCACTGAATAAGTATTCCCAGGTTTTGTAGTGCTCACATTTCCTCCTGGAGTGGGTTTCCAGGGCCTTCTCATCTCGAATAAAAAAATTGGATGAAATGAGTGAAAAACAACAGCAAAGTTTATTTGAAAAAGTAAAAGTAACAAATGAGGGAAGAAACTGGCTTTGCAGAATATGCTTGGGCCAAGTAGAAAGAGGAAAAAGCAGGATAAAAGTACACCCAGGAGGACACAGGGTGGGCTATCGTGAGGAAAGGCATGATAGTGAGCTCTTTGCAGCACCTTTTATACCACTGAACCTCTCGGACACCTGTGAAAATGTCTACATCCGGGTCCTGAGTGGCCGTGCTGGGGTCCTACACCTCAGGCTGATGTCAGGTCTAGGGCACCCTATTGAAAACCTGCTCGAGTCCTCACGAGAAGTCCAGACTTGAGCAGTCCACGTGTAGGACTTTGGGAACTGTAACTGTTCTGCCCATGTGTCTGAGAGCTTGTAATTATCAGGTCACACCTATTTCCCCAGCCTAATTTGCCATACCCTAATCTCCTATCTCAGGAGTACACATCCTAGATCTCCCATGTTTCAGACATACCCAAGCCCCATAAGTATATGCAGTTCCAGATCATAATGTGCCCCTCTCTCGAGGGTCCACGCTCTAGTTTGCTCATGGAGGTCTGAGGAAGATTCCTGGCTGCCTGCTTGAGTGGCTCACATCAGACCCCAAAAGGAAGAGGACACAATCTGTCTTTCTGTCTGTCTGTCTGCTGCCTGCCTGATTGTGTAAGACCCCTGGCGGAACCCCAGATAGCCTGTCAGTTCTACTCAGTTTGAGCAGAAAAAGATCTTGGTCAGCTCTTGTTCGTTAGGGCCACCCTCAAGGGACTGGGTGTTGGGATGTTGAACCTCTGAATGCTTGATGAATGAATGTGTGAGTGAGTGGCACAGACGGGGTGAGCAACAGGCTTCTCCTTCTGTGCACCAAGACTGGGAGGCACTGGTCACAATGGCTGACTGGTCCCCTGCCTGCAGCTCCGTGGTTATCAGCTCATGACGTAACAGAGGCCTCACACCGCCCTAGCTAAGTCATGCCTGCCTAAGTCCCTGTGAAGGGTGCAGTCCGTTGGGCATCTGAATGGCCTCTCTGTCTGAGGGGAACCCACCCTTTGTCTGTCATTCAAGGGTACACAACAGACTCCATAGGAAGTCAGAGACAGGAATTAATTAGTCGAAACTGACAGTCCCTGACTGCAGGAAAAAGGGCTTTTATGGAGTCAAAAATGAAACCAAACTGCTCTCTGCATTTCAAAGAAAAAATGAAAAAAAGAGGCCCATTCTTCCTAGGGTTCTGTGTTGCCAGCCTTGTTGGCCACCACAGTTGCTGCCAACACCTACACCTTCACTCCCCATTCCCAACTCATCTATTTCCAGCCAGCTGAACTGGCTCCAGCTAGCTATGGCCTGCATTTGACCACAGAGGCCCTCCCTCCAGAGCCTTCTGCTTACATGGCTATGCTGGTCAGATGGCGTCATCTAATGCCCACTTGAGATGACCATCGGCAATTCCCTCTGAGCTCCACATTTTGACTGAGGAAAACTGAACTGTCAGCCCTGATGAATGAGTTGCTATGGCCTTTTCAAAGGTCACCTCACCTCGAAACAACCCAGTGGAGCACTTCTCCAAGACATCAAAAAGTGGGGCAAAAGGCTCATCAACTATTGTTGCCCACGGTCTCAGTTACTTTTCTCTGGTTGCTGGGACAAAATACCTAACACCCAAAGTGAAAGAAGGAAAGGTTTACTGAGCTCACTGTTTGTGGAGGTTTCAGTGCACAATCACACGGGCACAATCACACGGGCAAGACTTCAAGACATCAGCCAAACAGAACAGCAAAACAGGGGAAGAGCAAGCCTCCCTTACATTGTACACAGGGCAGGTGTAGCACTCACAAAATCTCCTTGCCCTCCTTCGCACAGGATGAGGATATTCACAAGGTAAGAACCCTGGATCAGATGACAATCCTTTCATCAGTCTGACAGGCTTAGACTAGGCTCAATTGGGCTCCCTTCTTCAGCTGGACCACCTGGAGCCCACAGTACCATCATCAGGGCAGCTGGGACTCTTGCCTCTCACTCTTCTGCCAGGCACAAACTTGCACCCCGGGAGGACAGCTCACACACAGGACTTCCTGTGTAAACCAGTCTCCATGCCACTTCTGGAAAGAGACCTCCTCTTCAAGTTAGAAGTGACTGTTTCCTTTGCACCAAGCCAGTCAGCCTCCCTCTTGTTTGACCTTGCACTTTCACCTCTGACTGTTCCCTGAGAGGACAATGACAATGGCAGAGACAGATGACCGCAATCCTGAAGTTCTGAAAACTCTCCTCCCAGAGGTACAGACTAAAACTTGCCTCTGGGCCTGGCCATCAACCATGCTGCCTCCTGTGACCCCCTACTGCTGGCAGATGTCACAGGAAGCACACATAGGCATCCAGTCACACATCAGCCTGGTAGACTGTCAATCATCTCTCCTGCCATAAAACCAATTCAGGATCTCTGAGCTGTCAGTGCTGCTGTGACTGCCCTCTGTATATGTTGCCTCAGTCTTTTGCCACACACAGCCTGCTGGTACACCTGCCTGGACCTCAAGGATGCCATCTTCTGCCTTTGATTGGCTCCTGTCAGCCAGTCTCTCTTCAGCTTTAAATGAAAAGACCTCGGTTTGGACTCAAATTCAACTGACCTGGACTCAATCTCCCACAGGTTCAAAAACTTGCTTCTTTAAAAAAGCACCTCTGGTTAATGATATCCAAGATGCCTGCTGGAAAGACACAAAAGCCCTGATACAACATTTGGCAGAAACTGGTGACAAGAAAGCAACTCCACGAATTTCTTAGAGATGCTGGCTTCTACAGAATCTGGATCCTTGCATTCACAAGGACAATGAGGTTTACTGGGACTGTCAGTCCCTGGGAATGCCCAGAGCCCTACCTGTGCAAATGCTTGGCTCTTGTCCCAAAGGGCTGTTTCTCACCTTAGCCTCCATGCTTTAACAGCCACTGTCCTTCTCATCAGAAGGCTGACAAGCCCACCTGAGGCTGAGACCTAACTGTCCAGGTGCTGCCTGCCGGGCTGGACCTCCCTCAGTACCCTGACTGCCTGGCACGGACTGATGAACTGTTCCCAAGTCAAATGAACCTTGTTTATTGCTGGAGGCAGCTCTGTTAGGAAAGGAGTCTGACAGGCTAGATATGCTGTGGTCACCTTGGACAAAGCTATCTTGGCCAAGACTCTGCTGCAGGGATGGTCCACAAAGCAACCTGCTTCCTGATGCTATTTGGAAACCTGCCACCAATGACACAGAATGATTCATTCCAGAGGCCTAAGCCCCCTTCAGGGATCAGACTCATTGAAGCATCAACACTAGCCACCAAACCTGCCCCACAGTAAGTTCTGTGAGCGCATGTCACTACACTGGCACCCATCCCCCTGCAGCCAGCTTAGCCTTCAGTATCTATGTCACCAGCCCTAACCTCCCATTCCCTACCCATACTGAGAAGACAACAAAAGTTTGTAGGGTCCTGCTGTAAAAAAATCATTCCTAGATATGACCTACCCTTGATCATTGGTAGTGACAATGGGCCTACAATTAGCAGAGATAAACTTAAAAACTAGATTTAGGACTGGGGATTTAACTCAGTGGCATAAGCACCTGCCTGGCAGGCATGAGGTTGCAAGTTTGATCCCCAGTACCAAAAAACAAAACAAAACAAAACAAAGCAAAACAAAACTAGATTAAATAAAAACTACATACAGCATACAAACCACAAAGGTCTAGAAAAGTTAAAAAACAGCTTGTAACTCACACACATATAACCCAGGTACATATTAACTACCTCTAAAAATTTCAGAAATCCATCCTTAGATCTGTTGGCAAATTTACCTGGAAAGCTCCTCCAAGTCTCACTGAGAGATAACACACTCAAATCCCTGCACTGGTCACTCTGGATGCTGACCAGTCCATGCACGACTGAAGTCTGAGGACGTCATTCACAGGATTGTTCTGTACCTATTTCCCTTGAATTTTGGGTCTTTCCAGGCTGCTTGCTTCCAGTCCTTGCTCCCCCTCCACTGCCTGTGTTGTTTTGCCTTAAATTCTATGGATGGTTACCTCAAGAAAATAGAACAATCAATCAAACACTCAACCATGATTTGATGAGTGACCAAGGCACACCGGACACTCTCCTAGACCAGATTGACTCCCTCACTACCCCACCAGACTAATGTTACAGAACAGACAGATCTAAATTATATCTCTTCCTAAAAACAATTTAGGAAAAAACTCTGTAATAAGACAATCTTGGGGAGCTTGGCTAGGGCCCATCGTAGGATCACTGACGACCCTACTGTTACTGCTTCTAGTTGGGACTTGTCTCAGAAAATCACATGTAAGATGCCCAGAAAGAGGGGGAAAATACAACAAAAAATGACCGCCCTCCAACTCCAGCCGGTACACTTTAGTTTCTTAGTTGCCCAGGTAATAGTTCCTGTTCCAGTTACGACTGCTTCTGTCTCTTAGAAATGGGTCACTGTGATGCATAGCTGATGCACATTGTATAAACCAATCCCCAATTGACAAGCCATTCTGCTTCTGTACTTCCTGCTTCCTTATCCCTTATAAGCCCAAGACCACCAGAGATCGGGGCCTGATATTCTGGGAATGATCCTGATCAGTGCTAGTTGACATAAACAAATCTGCCTCCAAATCTTAGGTGTCACTTTGGTGTTTCTGCTTGCTGTTGCATTCTGATATGTCCCTTTGAAGGTCAAGTGTTTAGCCATGAGTTTTTAATTGTCCCACAGTGTCATACTTCCTTGCTAGGAAGAGATTTACTAGGAAAATTGGGGGCTAATTCTTAAATTCCAGCAAAGATCAAAATGGATTTTACCTGTTGGGACTAGACCATGACTCCCTGAGCTAATAAACCAACAGGTGGATCCTGCTGCATGGTATAATGGAATACCTGACTTAAGAAAACCCTTCTTCCTCTACATATCAGAAAACAGAGGAATTGCTTTGGGCATTTTGACCCAAAGGCCAGGATAAGAATTCTGCTTAGTGGCATACTTTTCAAAAAAGTTAGATGAAGTGGCTGCTGGAAGGCCACCCTGCCTGAGGGTAGTAGCAACTACAGTTATACTAACAGAAGAAGCTGCAAAATTAACTTTAAGACAGACTAGAAGTACTGACTCCCTTTAAGATCAGGGCTTTGGGGGGACAGGGGAGGCTATCCTTGAGACCAGAGGTTACTTTCGGTTAACAGGGGAATGGCTTGCTAAGTATCAGGCCATGATCTTAGACACTCCTGAGGTCATTATAAAAACTTTCACTGCTCTTAATCCTGCTTCTGTGATGCCTACAGACCTAGGAGTTAGCCACTCTTACAATCAAGTGATCTCTCACTCCTATGTAAGTAGACAAGACATCAGTGACTTGCCCCCCCAAGACCATAAAGAGGTATGGTTCCCTGATAGAAGTAGCTTTGCCCAAGGATATCAAAAGGGAGGTTATGCAGCTGTGGGTTCACAATAGGTCATTGAGGCCAACTTCCCCAGGAACCTCTGCCCAAAAACACATGCCTTATTTGGGCATTAATATTAGGAAAAGTAAGACACTATGTATCTATACAGACTCCAAATCTGCTTTGCTGGTGCCACAAGCCCAGGCAGTAATCTGGAAAGGAGTTTGCTGACTGATAAGCAATCATCTACAAAGCACAGGCGGGAAATTCTACAACTCTCAGAGGCCGTCCATCTTCCCAAGCAGGCTGCCGACATTCACTGTAAGGGAGCCCAAGGAGACATGTCTAAAGTCTCCTCTCGAAGAAGGGCAGCCCCACAGCCCCTCAAGACTCGTGACTTATTCCCAGTTCCTGTGGAACCATTCTCATCCTTCCTCAAGAGACGCAGTGACAAGTTATAACAATCCTACATGGGCGACTGTCACTAGACTTTTCACAGGACTAAGAGGAAAGCTATTCCTGAGAACCTTTGCAAGACCTGAGGCTCCTCTTCAGAGATGAGTGGCATCACTAATGACCCTAATTCACCACAGCTTACATGGACTCCCTAATGAGGCATCCATTTTTAATTAGATCTATTACGTGGGTAACCTTGCTAAGGCTCTTAGTAATTTATCTACCTCCCTCTTTGCCATACCTTGTCCTCCCCAAGAAGCATGGAGATCCAACCTGCTCAAGTTACTTTCTTTCTCCCATGGAGCAGACAGCTCAGTGGCCATTCATTCTTTTCTCATTGTCTTTCTCTTCCAGGTACCCAGAGAACTGCAGCACTCCAAGGCAGTTAGCACATAATCCCCAGTACGTGGGGTCCACAGCCCCTCCCAGCTTGAAGAAGCTATAGCAGACAGAGACCTTCACTCCCTCAGCACCCCAGAAAGAACTATAGGGGTTTGGGTCTCCTAGGGAGGAAATGAGACAGGAGACAGGGTGTGGTTAAAACTGCCTGGGAAAGGAGGCCGGGTAAGACCCAAGGACACATGCGCAGAACAGTTCCCAAAGCCCTGCACGTAACTTCTCGAGAGACCTCAAGCTGGTTTGCCATCTGACAGCCTAGACCTGACCTCATCCTGAGTCTTGGATGACTCAGATGTCCACACTGAGGCCCTGCCACTGTGTTCTCTTGCTGGTGGCCACCCTCGCACTGTAGGGTGCACTTCCTGCATGCACTTGGCCCAAACTCATTCTGCAGAGCCTGTTTCTTTTCCTACTTTTAATAAAACATTGCTACCATTTTGCACTTGTCTTGACCAATTCTTTGCTAAGGACAGAACCTAGAAACCATCCCCCGGGAGACTCCAGTCCCCCAAACGCGGTAACAATGGGGCCCTGGGACTGTTTTCCAGATTCTTTTGTGTGACGAAGAATTTGACATGGCATGTGACAGACAGTACAGCAAAGGCAGCAACGCTTAATGAAGTTTAATTAGGCACAGGTAGGCTTAGAGCGAGCCAGCTCATGCTGACTGAATGGAAAATGGCACAGGGACTGAGCGGCTGGATTTAGGAATATAAACTGTGCGAGGCCAGGGGCGCCTCCCGCTGGGTCTTTCGGAGCCCATTGACCACATGATTGACAGGATGCTGAGTCACCTGCTGAGGGCCACGCAGCCCCAGGCATGGTGTCTTTCTGAGCTGCATGGCCCGCAGCCCCTGTCAGCTTGTCCTCATGCCCTGTGCCCAAGCATGAGCTTTCCTGGCAGCCCATGGTCTCCTCCTCCTCCTCCTCCTCCTCCTCCTCGGCTCTGCGGCGACCCAGGCTGCACTGCCCCTCCCTGACCCCACCAGGAAGTCCAGGACAGGATCTGTGCCTCCAGAGTCCTCATCACACTGTGATGTGACCATAGTGTCCCATGTGTCTCCCCCTTGGATTGAGAGCCTCTCCTCCATCTTTATCGTCTCCCCCAGGCTCGCCCCAGGCCAGAATCCTCTCCAGGCCAGGGGAGCTCTGCACCGTGCATCTGCACAAAGACGCTCTTTCTGTTCAAAAACTGAGTCCTGTGGGTTGAAAAATAATGGACACGAAGAGCCTGTGGTTACAGACTGTGTAGATTGGGAAGAAGTTTATTTTGTTGTGCAGACAGTCTACACATTTACTTAGCAAGAAAGACCGCGCTGGAGCAGAGGAGGCGGGAGAGGCAGGGGCTGCAGCTCGGATGGAGGGACAGAGGTTCCCTGGGGCCTCCCCTGACGCCTGCCCCTGGGTCTCTGTCCCTCTCTGACCTTCTGTCACAAATCAGTGGGACACACCGGCTTTGTTTTCTGGAGTTCTAAGGCAGCTTCCTGCCCACTCATGGGGAGGCAGAGCGTCCTCTGGGGTCTGATGGGCTCCGCAGCTCCAGAAACAACCAGGACGGAAGACCGGGCCACAGCCCAGGGACACTCAAAGTCCAGGCACCTCTAAAAGTTCCCAGCTCTGAACTGGAACTAACTGGACTTGGGCTGGGGTGCTGGGGAGGGAGCCCAGGTCTCCTCTGGCTTCTCTTCCTCCTCTGTGGAGGGGACACAGGTGCCCTCATGCATCCTGCCGGCCTCCCCCGAATGTCTCCACTCAGAAGGTCACAGGGGCTCCAACTCTCCCGTCACCCTCTGTTGTTAACCGGGCATGGTGTGCATGCCTATAATCCCAGCCCTTGGGAGGCTGAGGCAGGAGGATTGCTATGAGTTTGAGACCAGCCTGGGCTACACAGTGAGTTCAAGGCCAGCCTGAACCATATGGTAATACCCTGTCTCAAAAATACAAAAGCAAAGCAAAATAAAACCACCTTGTCACGCCCTGCAGAGACCCAGACCCAGGTCTCCTTAGAGCCCAGATCCACTGACCCCAGATGTCTGAGTTTGGAGAATTCTAGCCTCTCCCTTTTGTCCCCTTGCCTCTGGGGTGGTGGCTGCTTCCTGCAGGTAAAATCTCCACCATCGCCACCCAGTGTCACTGCTTCCCAAACCCTCCGACAGCTGTAGTACTGAATTCTCTCTGTTAATATAACTGAGCTAGTCTCTCTCTCTCTCTCGAATTGGTTGATATACTAAGTAATTCTAACCCTAAATAACTTTGAAAAGAAATCTGAATGAGCCACATAAAAATAAAGAAGAGAATCTACTCAAATGGCAAAGATATAACTGGAAAGCCATAGCTAAGTAACAGCAAGTAATGAAAAGAATGAAGTGAGCATAAAAAGATTCAGAAATACAATGTTTGAAAATGAACCTTGGAAATCAAATAATTAAACACCAAGTAACATAAACTAACTAATAAATAGACCAACGTAAAAAACCCAGACTCTAGAATAACTGAATAAAAACCCTGTGGCCATAAGCAACTCTAAAATGAAATAACTCAGGAGAAAGTCTGAGGTGACTAAGAACATGTCACTCGGAAAATAAATAACTCAAAATCTTTCAGTGAGTTTCAAACAGTCAAGTAGCTATAAAAATAGGTAACTCAAAACTCCAACTCAGACATTTATAAAGATACATCATTAAAAATAAGTAATTATAAGCCAATTAATTTGAACGCTGTGACTCTTGAAACAAAATCACTTAATAACTGAAAAATGAAAACCAAACACCAAATTACTGTGAAAATAAAATATTTTTGAAATGTAATTAAAAGTATAAAATGATAACTAGGAACCCCACAAGTGAAAAGGAATGAAGCTAAAACAAAAAATAACTGAAAGTAACTAAAGTGAATTTAAAAAGTACAAATCTATATGCAAATGTCCCAAGCCACCATGACACGTGTCAGCACTGCATTCTCTTAGGTCAGGAGAGGTGGCACACGGATGGCTCCCCCTGCTGGCTGAGTGGGCCCCCCGGGACTTTGGCAATGTTGAAGGCATCTTTGATTGTCACTGTTCGGGGGTGGGAAGGCAGGCATGGCATGGTGTGCTGCTGATACCTCCTGGGTAGAGGCCCGCGATGCCGACGCAGATCTGACATCCCAGGATGCAGCCCCTGCAGTGACCTATCCGGCCCCTAAAGTCAGAAGCTGTGAGCCCTTGGGCATGAACTGGGGGCTCCTCGGCGCCCTCCCAAGGCTGCGTTCCTCCTGAGGAATGAGAGTGTGATAGCGGTACCACAGCAGCCTCTCTCTCCCTAGGAGGCGGATGGCGTGTAGGCCTGACCAGCTTGGAGCGATGCGTGGTGACGAGGGTCAGTTCTCTAGAAAGGGGACGCTGGGTGGCACCGTGGGAGGCTGGATGCCTGTGTGCTCCTCCTCCACGCTGCTCAGTGCCCTGAAACACCAGCAAGGTCAGAGCAGGCCAGGCCAACCCAGCCAGCCGCTTCCCTCCCCACCCAAGCTCACCTTTCGCCCTCATTACGGGCTCTTCCTGTCTCCAAGGACCCAGCTCCAGAACAAGCCGTTTCACAGCTGTCGTCCAACTGGAAGAGTCCGGAGAGCTGTGCGAAAAAGAGGGGACACAGCTCAGAGCCAGCGGTGGTGGTGATGGGTCCTGCCTGGGCCAGGCCCCTGAGTGACCCCAGCCCCCCCCCCCCCACTAATAGACAGCGTGTGGCTGAGGTGACAGGGACGCGGGGACAGGCAGGGCTGGGGTGGGGGGGCCACCCTGAAGGGTCAGGCCTCATGGGGGGCTCATGAGAGGAGGGGGCCATGGAGGATCGGGGCAGGGGCAGCTGGTGGGCAGGGCCAGGCCGGGAGTGGGCTGGGGGGGTGAGTTACACTCAGCGCGCTGCTGTCCCTTTCCAAGGCTTCTGCGCCGCCGTCGCCGCCTTCCCGGGCTGCGGTGGGGGTGACCTCGGGGCTGCGGCCACCTGGGAGAGAAAGGGACAGGGCTGGGCGCTCCTGATGGTCAGGCCCGCAGCGCCACCTGCCTGCAGACCGGGGAGCTGCGGGTTCTGCGGCCTCCTCCGCCCGAGCAGCTGGGTGACCCTGGGAAGCCACTTGGCCTCTCTGGGCATCTTTCCTTATCTCTCAAACAGGGATACTAAGATCTACCTCGCAGCGTCGGTGTGAGGATTAGCGCAGGTGTCCATGAAGCGACCGGTAAGACTCAGATTGTCACTAAGGACAACGATCGCAGCGCACGTGCAGGCGGGGCCTATCTACCCTGGTCTCCTCCTAACCACACGGATCATACACGGCTTTAAACAAAGAAACAGATGCCAGGCGTGGGGGTGCACACCTGCAATCCCAGTGCTCGGGAGGCTGAGGCAGGAGGATCGTTTGAGACCAGCCGGGCTACAAAGTGAGCTCAAGGCCAGCCTGAACTGCATAGTGAGACCCTGTCTCAAAAAGACAAAACATTTTAAAAAATTAAAAAAGAAAAAAAGAAAAGAAACGAAACAGAAGGGAAACACATCTGGAGAAAACAAAGCAAACCCACAGGGACCTGGACAAATATTTAATTGGATTATAGCAATAAATAAATAAAACAACATTCTTGGCCCACACACGCAAGGACGCGTCCTCGCCCAGGCGCAGCAGCGCGCTGGGCAGTTGTCCCCGAGGGCCCTCCTAGGAGCGCGGTCAGCAAACAGTGTCGGTGGGGAAGGCGGAAAAGAGCGGGCCGGCAGGAATCTCCTCCGAGTTCAGATCACCAGCGTCCTGCGCGGTTTAGGAGACCTGGTTTTGCCGTTTGATGTAGACATTCTAAGAGTTCTAGGGTTCTATTGTGCTTAGACGAGTCGAATATCTTCAGAATAGATTTTTTTGGGGGGGGTAAATGACTGATTTGGAAGACACCATCGTGGCTTTCCCACTGCTGTCCAGTGGGTGGCGCAATGGATCTGCTATAGTTTCTTTTCTTTTCTTTTGTTGGTACTGGATATCGAACTCAGGACCTCGCGCTTGCCAGGCAGGCGCTGCCCCGCTGAGCTCTATCCCCGGGGCCTCTGCTGTAGATGTTGCTAGTTCCCAGGCAGATTTTACACCGGCAGGCTATTTTCCTTTCAAATTAGATTTTCCTCTATTCCTCGTGACCAGTTAAGGACGGTCTCACCGAATGCGATGAGACGCACCATTTTCACTTGGAGAATTGGGGTCCCTGGGATCTCCTTCCCTTCGCTTGCCCCGGGGCAGCAGGTCACCCAGGGCTGGTCGGTGACTGTCTGCTAACAGAGATGGAGGCACTGGCCCAGGAGTTTCCTCTCCAGGAGAAGACTGTGCGTTATGACCTCCGTAGTGCAAAACAGGGGACAAAAGGGCTTGAACCCGAAGAGGCGCAGCCGCTTATCCCAGAGAGAGGAAGCTGGGCTGAAGCCTGGATCCGTGAGACCTCAGAGTCCCAGCCCGTCTCTGGGACAGGACCTGTGCTGCCCCTCTGCGCACCGCCTGGGTCACTTTCGGCCTGGCCATCCCGCAGCCAGGACTCACACCACGGGAGTGTCAGCAGGTTGGGGGCCTTCCGGGATGGAGAGGAAGCTTTTGTTTGGGATTCCAGAATAAATGCTTGGATGTTGAGGCTGGTCTACTCCCGAAGGTGCCTGTTTT
>PVJX010010306.1:0-57573 GCA_004027295.1 Dolichotis patagonum | reverse complement strand
GTGGCCGAGGGTGGCCCGGGTCTCAAAGGCCCTGACCCGCTCCGTGCTGCCTCAGGCCGGGTGTGCAGTGGCCTCGGGCTCACGGGCTCAGTGGTGTGGGGCTCTGGGCGGCGCCTGGGTCCCAAGGGCCTGAGGTCATTAACAGTGATTCCCTGACACGCTCAATACTGCACGGGTCCGTTAGGGAGTGGGTAAAGGGTGACACAGGTGGTGCTCCGAAGTCCAGATTTTTATTCCTGGCCTCTCTCTCTGCCCCTTTCGCTTCCCCTCTCTACCGGGCCACCATGGCGGGAGCGGCTCCCTCTGCCAGGCCCTTCTGCTCTGAGGCCCTGCCTCACCTCAGGCCGGAGAGCCTGAGCCAAAACAAACCTTTTCCCTCTAAGTCGTTTTCCTCCGGTACTTTGTCATCGCCACTGAAAGCTGACTATGGCATCTACAGAGCCATAATTCCTTCTAAATCTTGAAAATTTCCCTGATGAATTTAGATTGCTTTCGAAAATTTACTAAATTATTTGTGTGATCAATCATTCTGTGTCTAAATTAAAATGTCAGAGACAAGGAAACCAAACTCCTGGTATACCTGAGTTTCAATAACTCATTTACGAATTTATGCTGAAGTTTTTCTGCCTTGTACAAAAAGCTGTATTGCTTTTGCCACCTTAGTACTCTCTGGGCTTACACATTAGAGTTTATAAAAGGGTTTTTTCGCCTTTAAAACTTGCCTTATGCTTTTGTTAACACCTGAGAAATTATAAAAATAAATACTTTTGGCTACGAATCTCTGCTTTGCAGTTTTCTTATTGAAAACCATTATGCGGCCTTGGGGAACGAAAATCAAGTTTGTATAAGGAATTTTACCTTCTGAACTTCTTATGCCAATTCCTTATCCAGGAGTGAGTTTGTAAACAAACTCTACAACCAAAACAGAGCACCTTCCCACAGTGGCCCCGTCCCGGCAGCTGCGCACAGGGACCACAGGCAGGTTTGTAAACACCAACTGGCCTGGGCCAGTGCCGCCCACCTCTCTCCACCCCAGCACCCTCCTCCTCTTCCTCTGCTGTGCTGACCAGGGACCCTCCCTTCCTCCTGCTCTTTCTCTTTTTACTACAGCTGAAATCTGTGAGGGTCCCTGCTGACAGCCCTAGCAGGGTAAACACTCTTCACACAAATCAACAGATCTAGCAGTGGGGGTGCTGGGGGACGTGTCCACGGAGTGGCCTAGGAGACGGAGCCCTCCTCTCTGCTCAGCTGGGCCGGAACCATCAGCAGCAGGGCCCAAGGCCACTCTGGGTTCCCTGGCGGAGCTTCCACGCTCAGAGAGAAAACAGGTGTTCCTTTAAGTGAGACAAAAGGTGACAATTAAATATCTGGAGTTGTCGCTCGTGAAAGTCACGATGTTCACCGAATTTCTGGGATCAGATTAGTCCCTGGCATTTCCCAAGAGATCAGCAAGTAACTTCGTACAGATGTCGTGTGCATGCATGTGTGTGTGTGTGTGTGCGTGTGTGTGTGTGACAGAGAAAGAGAAGACGAGGATGGGGATGGGGACAGAGATTGCTGGGGTCGGGAGCTGGCCTGAGTCTCCTGCTCATCACTCAGGAAGGGGGCTCTCAGTCTGTATTTTGACAACTGGCGACAGAGTCACATCAGGTGTGGCCCAGCTCCGAAGGCCATGGAAAGAGTGACACCAAGTGACATCACACATCGGAGGGGAAAGGCTCTCGCTATTCACTGGACGCACGCCATTCCCAAAGCCAAGGGGACTCGGTGGACACAAGCCAGGCTGCCCGCCCTACAGAAATCCTCACATTACCCCGAGCCTGCAGTTTATCTTTAAAATATCAACACAGGTGCTAGGTGCTAACCTGTTCCCACTACACAGTTCCTAGGTGGGTTTTTTCAGTGACCTTGTGCTCACATTTATGCCTTGTCTCTAAGATTCCATTAGAAATGAACCACCCGCTTGCCTGGGGCTTGGAGCTTCTCCCAGGAAACTGTTAAAATGTATGCGGAGGTCACGAAGAGGTTTGCTAGGTCTTTAGACTCTGAAGAACACCCTGGCAAGAACTTTGCTGCCTGACTTGTTTCCACATGGGTCAAAGCATTGGGCTTCAGACTGTCACCAGAGTCATAGGGTGACAGCCTCCAACCAGCTGTAATCCCAGCACTCCGGGAGGCTGAGGCAGGAGAATCTCTGTGAGTTCAAAGCCAGCTTGGGCTACACAATGAGACCTTCTCTCAAAAAAAAAAAAAAAAGGGCAACAGAAGCAAGGGCTGGGGTTTGCGCAGCTGGCAGAGGAGGCGACCTTGTCCAGTCAATGCTGTCCCCGCCTAGGTCACTGCTCCCATTGGGGGGCTTCAGCCTGGAGTAGTCCGTGCAGCTCTGTGGCTCCTGGGACCTGAGGTGGCTGCGGGTTTAGGGTGGTGCTTGGAGACACGATGGGTCAGGAACCGGACCATGGGCAAGCTGTCCCCTGAAAGTCCTGCAAACCCCGAATCTTATTGTGACATCTTGGTGTCGGTGTCAAGGGGAGGTGACCCATGCCAGGCAGATCTGGGCTAAGAAACCTGCTGTTCCTGGTTTTCAGACACTCGTGACCAACGCGCCTGCACGCAGCACTGAGCCAGGAAGGACCAATGGGAGGATGGCGGCTGCCGAGCCCAGCCTGGCCACAGGGTGTCCGAGGCCCAGCTCCACCCACGAGGTCTGCCGAGCCGCGGCGGGCACAGTTCTCTGGGCCACCGCACAGAAGGGCCTCAGGGTCCTTGCAGAGCTGCTGTGCCGCAGCCCAAAACCCCAGCTGAGGCCTGACTGCTGCGGGACCGCGCCCTGTCCCAGCCTCCCTGGCCTTGTCTTAGGGACTTGCCTAGGAAACTCAGCCTCGTGAGCCTCGCCTCTGCTCCTCCCGGACGCCAGCCTTCCCGAAGCCTCTGGGCTCCTTCGCAGCTGGGTCTGCCTCCCATGGCAGCGCCCTCTGGCCGGAAGGAGCCCATGTGGACGACAACGCCACATTCCGCCCTACCCGAGTAGGGGCCCCCAGCCCAGCCACACAGCCGCACCGCCCTGAGAACTGCGCCAGTCTGCTTGTCCCTGGGCAAGGCCGTCCACAGAGCCACGGCCTGTGGCCCTCCCTGTGGGTCGGGGACCCCGCTCAGGTTGTCCTGGTCTCTCTTCCCACTGCTCCACCTGGAGTTCAGTCCCTCCTCAGGGCAGCTCCCTCCTGTGTGACCCGTTCCCGGACGCCTGCACGCCTTCGCCAACGTCCCAGGTGACACTGCAGTGAGGGTTTTCACAGGGTCACTGGAGAGCACCGTGTGGGGACAGTTCTGCAGTGACAGCAGGAGCAAGGCCACCCCCACAGCAGGCCTGCGGACCCCAAAGGCAGGTGCCTGGACACATAGCATCCGTCTCAGTCTCAGCCTCGCCCGTAAGCAAAGCTCTTCGCTGCAAATGCTGACGGACACAACCTCTCACCTGCAAAATCTGAGGTGAATAAGTTAAAATGCGCCGTGAAGCTCACCTGCAGGCATCGGCCCGTGCACCCCGCCCGGCTCTTCACCCGTGGATTCTGCCTCTGAATGGCCGGGAAGGGCTCTCAGCCGGTGCCAGGAAAGGCTTCCATCACCTTCACAGGGATGTCACAGCCACCAGCGACAGCGAAGGGAAGAGCAGACAAGAGTGCAAGCCTGTGCCCGTCCTCGGTGATGAATGTGCTCCCTTCCGTCTTCCAGGTCTGAGACAAAGGCAGAGCTCTCCGCAAATGCAGTTCCATCAGTGTGTCCGTGATTGGGGACTGTCACCCTGGCTGGTTAGGAGGGCCTCCCAGGTTAGCAGGGGAAGTTTTGCTTGTGGCCATGGGCGTGTCCAGAGATGATTGGCATTCAGGCCAACAAGCCAAAGGGGAGGGCCAGCCTGACGGTGGGTGGGGTCAGCCAGTAGGCTTGCAGCCCCGGTGAAAGGCGGGAAAGAAGGAGGAAGTCGGTTTGCCCCGGAAAAGCTCCAAGCGGCTGGGCTCGCGCATCTTTCGCCGCCATCCTCGTGGACAAGAGATGCCAGCTCTTCACATCGGCAACTCCAGGAGTTTCCAGGCCCTCAGTCTCGGGCTGCTGCTCCCTTGGCGGCGCTTGCTCTGCAGCGTCCAGCTCCTGGGCTGAGCAGCTCCTGGCTCCTCCACTCTGTGGCCCTGAGCCCTGCTCTGGTCCTGTGAGCCCGGCTGACGACCCCCTTGATGATGGTACATGTAATGCTCTAATGATTCTGTGCCTCTAGAGAACCTGAGCCAATCCAATCAGACTGCAGCAGAGTTACCCCAAATTTCCACTTCTCACTTAGCACCGTCTATAAACTCTTACCACGCGGTCAGCTTTTCACAGCACAGCAGGACCATGCGCCCTGCTGGGAGGAGACGCAGAGGGGACCCCAGGCCTCTCGGGGCCAGGCTGGCTGCCCACCGCCGGCATGGTTACCTCCAAGCCAAACCTCCCTTCCCATCAGCCACCACATTATTCTAAGGAAGGGGAAGCAAAACCACCACTGGTGGCTTTAAAATTCGATTTTTTTTACTCTGTCAAAAATGTGGCACAAAATAGTTTTTTCCTGTGTCTCCAGGCCACACAGAGCACGGGATGACGGCATTCCCCCTGTGGTCGGGGGTGTCCCTGGTGTCTTCTTGGCTCTGGCAGGCAGGTGTCCCCGACATGGGTGTGCCGTGTGAGATCAAGGTGCCTGGTCCAATGGATGTGATGCGCAAGTGCCGTGACTGTGGGTCCCAAAGGGAGTCAGCGCAGGCAGTGTCACTGCGATCTCACTTAGCGCACCAGCGTCACCTGGGCAGGGATCATGGCCGTGCAGAAAGTGGGAGGAGGGCGGTGTTCACACACAGACAGCAACCCCAGGGAGTGGCGTCCCGGACGGAGCAAATTGCGTCCACCTAGCGCTCAGCAGAGTCACTGGCCGGCCTGTTTCGGGTCTTTGTGAAAAGCCCTTAATTTTGAGAGATTAAAATCTGGAAGCGTTTAAATCGAGGTTCCGTGTGGACACGCGCAGAATGGCCTGCCCATCTAGAGACGCTGGGCACCCAGGGCCGCAGAGCTCCGGCTGGTTTCTGCATTGGGCTGGGGCAGATCCCGGGTGGAGCCTGAGCTGCCCAGCACCCCTCCCTCTCTGGCGCTATGCTGTCCCCCTCCCGTCCCTGAGCGAACCCCATGCTGCAGGCGGTGTTTGCACCCCAACTGTCCTGCAGACGCGGTCTACACAGCCCACTGAGCACACTGGTTTCCTGGAGGTGACCCAGGCCGCGTGTCTCCCCTTGTGACACACCCGGCCTTTAGCCACACCTGGAATAACAATCGAAAGTCCATCTCATGATCCTAGGAGAGCGTGGGTCCAGAAGTGTGGCTTGGAAGTCCTCTTATTCCCAATGAATTTTTCCTTCATTTTTGAAGACTGTCAACATTTGGAGTAAATGAATCATTTGCATTTATAAAGTGTCTGTGGTAAAGCAAACTGCTATGCATTTCAGACATGAAACTGCTGTGCAGCCAGGACCCCAGAATGCTCACCCACGGGTGCTTGCACCAGGTGGCTTCGTCTTCCTTCCTGTATCCTCCTCTTGCTGCCTCAGTGGCTTCAGGGTGCTTGCCCTTCCTGCACAGCTCCCCTGCCATCTCCCCATTACTCAGAGACTAGCTCAGAGTCCCCTCCTCCTGCCCACACAGTCCAAATTGCCACCCAGAGCATCACAGTGAGTTGTTGGGAAAGGAATCCTGAAGGTTGGGTCACACTGGGCCATGGGGACCCAGAAAGAGCCCGAGGCTGCTGCCTGTGGTCCGGCCATGTGTGCCCCTCACCCACCAGGACTTTGGACTTCACAGGTCTGTGAGGAAGGTGACACAGTCAGGAGGTCAGGAAGTCCTGTGCTGTTCCTGCACCCTCTGGGGACCCACAGCACCCACGCAGCTCCAGACCTCCAGCACCCTCTGCACTGGGAGGCAGCTCCCCAGGATGTGGCCTTGGACCTGAGCCTTCTCAGCACCTTCAGGGCAGGGCGCAGGCAGCAAAGCTCTTGGTGGAGAGGGATGTGGGTGTGACTCCGTGGCTGGGAAGGCTGGGAAGGCTGGGCAGACTGGCATCCCAGGAGCCCTGAGCTGCCTGGTGCACCGCAGGGTGCTCCAAGTCCAGGTGGGCTCTGAGACCCCCAGGAGCCTCCCGGAGGGACCCAGCGCACTGTCCCGATCACGTCTGGTGCAGCTGGCCCAGTCCTACGAGCCCGGGTGGGGACAGGTGTGCAGCCTTTCCAGGGCCGAGTGACGCGGGGCCAGGGACTCCGAGGCCAGCTCTGTCACAGCCTCTAGCCAGCAGACAGGCCAGCCTCGTTCCCGCTCAGCCTCGGTGATAAGGGCCCCGCAGCGGCCTTTCCAGGAACCATCGTTCTATTTTCAGATGGGAACAGTGCGCACGTCTCGCTGGAGCTCATTTCGTGGCTTATTGAGCTGAGTTACATCACGGAAACTCTCCAAGTGCAGACAGCACGTGTCTCTGAGACCTAATGGCTCTGTCCTGCGCGAAGCAGGCAGGAATCCAGCGGCTCAAGGGGCCCAGGGACAGCGAGCCACACTGCACCAGGCAGGGGACACCAAGCCGGGAAGAGCAGGAGGCTGAATCGGCGGGGCTTCTGCTGCAGGGGGCGGGGGGGGGGGGATAGAGACAGAGACAGAGACAGAGAGACAGGCAGAGAGACAGACAGACAGAAACAGATAGAGACAGAGACAGACAGAGAGACAGAGACAGAGAGACAGAGAGACAGAGACAGACAGACAGAGACAGAGAGGAGTGAAGGAGGGAGGGAGGGAGAGGAACTAGAGAGGAGAGGTTCCCTTCTAGCCTTTGAACATTGTACAAGCAAATGGATTAGTTCTTTGCTAACCCCTAAGTACCCCTACACGCCACTTCCTGCAGCTGTTCAAACAAACTCATCAGGTCCCAAGGGAGAGACGTGAAGGATGCGGGGGGACAAAGGTCAGCACAGGTGTTGACTGGGCCCAGCTTCGAGGACCGGCCGGAAGCGGTGTCGTGGAAGTCACCGAGCTGCTGGGCCCCGCACATCCGGCCCCCACTTCTGCTCCTCCTGTTCCTGCTGTCCTCCGGCCTCACAGATCCGGGCTGCACCCGCCTGTGACGCCCAGCTCCGCTCCCCGCCTGCTCTTGGTGGTCTCGGGGGTTTATGCGTCTGGTTCGGCCCCACACGCCGCGTGTCCCCTTCCTCGCTGCTTCTGTTCCCCCCTGTGCCGTGCAGAGGGACATGGGATGGGCACGGCGGCCTGTGGTGCTCGGGAAGAGGCCTCGAAGCAGCAGGAAGTCACTGGAGCAGCAGGCTCAGTGCTGGAAGCAAAGTCCGTCTGGCGGTGCTGTTTCAACACCCGCTCCCATCTTTGTGGAGTCAGAAATTAGCAAGAGTCAGAGAAACGTTCGATATAGCAGCGACAAGAGCGGCTTTCTCCTGGGTGTACTAAAAAGGACCCGTGAACAGCAACGAGGGGCTGCTCCCCACTCCGGGCTCTGGCGTCGCTCGTTCCTTTACGGTGCCGCATCAAATCGCTTCACCCCAGGCTCCACGGGATTCGGGCAGAGCCCAGCCACCCCGCAGTCCGGCTCACTGACCAAGCACAGTGCAAATAAAGTTTTATTGGGACACAGCCACGTCTTGGGCTCCTGTGTCTCCTCTGGCCACCTCCTCTGCAGAGCAGGGCTGACTGGCCACCACAGATGTTGCCTGCCTCTCAGAGCCAGGGACGTCCTCTGCCTGGACCTTTACAGAAAGCCCCGGCTGACACCACACAAGTGGACCTCGGAGCTCCTCACCTGCGCCCCCATCACGGCCACATCTCTGCCTTGTCCCCTGTCATACAGCTCCTGTCCCCAAGAGACCAGCCACTCCTGGAGGCACAAGGAGCAAGGAGGGCATCGGTTCCCAGCTCCCCCGGCCCCCAGGAGCCCGGAATTGAACCTCAGGGCCATCTTCCCTGCTGTGCAGCTGCCCAGATGACGGTGACCGTGTACAGCACGTACACCCGCATGTGCACATGCACACACACGCCTCTGTACAGACACGCAGCTATCTTACATTACTAATAGGCATGTATTATAACAAAGCATGCATGCTTTTTATATTCCTTATATGTACAGACACCCAAGCTCATTTCCCAAATGCCTGCAGGGCCGCCACACAGTTCTTCTGCCATTTGCTGGTTCGCCACACTGTCTCCGTTGTCTGGTATTTGCGCATCTGTGCACGGACAGCTCGAGGGCATTTAACGCACACCTGGCTCGGCTGTGTGCACCCAGGGCCCCCTTCCCCCCGCTCCTTGCTCCAGGGGTCCTTGGGTGTTTTCCGAGGTGTCCCTGTCACAGTCTGGGAGGGTTTGGTGCCTGCTGCTGCCTGCAGATGTGAGACATCTGGACTGTGTGGCCCTCGCACTGCTGGCTGGGAGGGAAGCTCACCCACCACAGTCCGGGGTGGGCCGGACCCAGCTCCGTTCCCCACTTCCTGTCACCTGTCACCTATACAGTGAATGCGGGTGGCGTCCGTATTGCGTTTCCTGGATCGCTGGCGGCAGTGAACCTCTTTTCCCGTGCCACTGGCCGGTGGCATTTTTTCCTGGGTGCGTACTCCGGCTGATTGTCCTGCTGAGCTGTTGAGCACGTTCTCAGTGGTGGGCAGGAGACTTCACTGCCCTGGGCTCTGATTCGGGTTGTTTCAGGGTTCCTCTAAGCCTGCCTGTGTTCCCCCGCCCCGAACACCCTGCACGGCGCTGCCCCAGGCCCAGCCCGAGTGCACTGGTGCCGGCTCCACCCTGCAGCTTTGGTCTCCTGAGGCTCAGCTGGGACAGCAGCCAGTTTTACCTGCAGCCAGCTGCCAGGTCACACCCAGCGACGGCACCCCATCAGCGCAGGATCTGATCCCACGTGCGGTGCACCAAGCACGAGGACTGCTGAGCAGTGACACCTGCACACGACACAGCTCGTCACTCCGATAAAGCGTGTCACACGGTTTGACTTTATCAGTAAACACGGGTAAATGAGGCCTAAGAAGGAACAAGCTGGAGACTGTACAGAGTGGAGCACTTCGCGACCATCATGGTGAGACAGACGCGTTTCCCACAGGTAACTAAAGACTGCAGGAACAGCGAGGAAAACATTCCCCTCCGACGGGGTAACTCGGGGTGCTTCCGGGGAGCTCCTTCCTTAACCCTCACCACAGTCCCGCACAGGAAACGCTTCCCCACCGAGGTGCTGACAGTCGGAACACCGACGCGCCCCTCCAAGCGCAGGCGGGGGAGGATCTGAACTCACACCCACCGCTCTCATTTTTATTCAGCAAGGTTTGTTTACAGACACAGCCCTGATGACAGGGAGCAACGAGGCGTCACCGATGAACGGGCTCTGGACCCCTTACCTCTCCTAGTCGTCACCTTCCTCTCCAGCTACCAACGACGGCAGAGAGGAGTTCCACTGCCAACCACACGATGCCCACCACGCAGGGTTATATCAGAGGCAAGTCACTGTGCCCTGAAAAGGGCACAGTGGACCACAGAGGTGGAAAGGCTCCTACTCACCCGACTGGGAACCGCTAAGCACCCGCCCTCCCTAGGCTCCACCGCTCCAGCCCAAAGATGCAGTCACTGTGACGCTCTCAGGTTCCTCTCCAGGGAATTCTCACTCTAATAACAACAAGGGTTCGTGTAAATGCTTTCTAGATTTGCAAACGATTTCAGGCATAGAGTAAGGTTCAGAAATAGTCCTAAGAGTAGACATACAGTAGAGCTTCTCAGGTGTAACAGCATAGGAAGAGACACCTACACATACCTGTGTGCACAGCCAGGGGTAGACGCGCACACACGCACACCTAAGGGTGCCCACAAACCTAACGCCCGAACGGAATAAAATACAAACTGTGAGAGATTGGGTGGAGGCCCCCATGTACTTCCTTTGCACCTCCCCCCAGCCTCCGAGTTTCTTTCTGTCTTAAACTTTGCATTCTCGTTTCTGGAGATAGACTCAAGACAGTGTTTTTATATACAATTATAATGCAAATTTTAGAAGTCTAAAGGAAGGACACTGTGCCCTGTTAACCCTGACACACACTGTCAACCCTGCTGTACTCCCTGGCACACGCCGTTGACCCTGGCACACGCCACTAACCTTGTCATACATGGTAACGCTGTTAACCCCAATTCATCAACTTGACTGGATTAAAAACCTTCCATCAGGTCTGCAGAGCACCCTCCTGGGTGTCAGGTGGTCATGGGGCATGACCGTAGGACCAGATCTGGTCCCTGGTCCCATCCTCTCTGGCTCTGTCCCCTGCTCTGCTCCCTCACTGCCATGAACCAGGCAGCTTTGCCTCACTGTGCCCCTCCACCACGATGCTTCCGCCGTGAGGCCAGCGAGCCATGGACTGGACCCCCCACACATGAGCTGAATGAAACCTCCTTTATATTGTGAACGTGTCATATTTTACCCAGCAACAGAGAAGGTAATAACATACCGTATGGACTTACCAATACTTTAACTGTTTGCTCACTATCATGTCCGTAACAGCAACCCACTTAGAACTCATTGACATCCTTTCCGCTATAGAAACTACACTGAATGAATATTTCAGTACTCATGGATTCTTCTTTGATCTTCGTTCCCGGTGAACTGCTGGATCCAGCCGCCCTGCTTCCCTCTGTCCCTCACGGCTGGTGTCCTTGCCCCGCTGTAACCTCTGCTGCTCTAGCGGGTGTGCGACGGCAGCTTCATGTGGCCCAGGTTTTCATCTCCCCGATTTGTTTTCCCTTTTCTCTGAGATGAGCGCCTTTCCTTATGGCTGCTGGCGACGTGGCCTTGTGCTTCTGTGCGTTGCCCCTTCGTGGGATTTGCCCGTTCCTTTCAGAACATTCTTTGCCCTCAGCCTGCTGCTCGTGGCCTCTGCCACATGACTGACTTGCCGCCGTCTGTTGACTGACTGCCGGTGGGCAGAGAGGTCAGAAGCAAGCCAAGGCCCTTCTCCCAGGTTCTCAAAAACCAACTCTGAGCTCGCCAGTGAGGACACGGCCCTGCATGCCGTGTGTGCTGCAAGCATCAGTCTATGGGGTCCCTTGCCTACTCCCCACTCCCAGGCAGTGCTGGGACTGTAGCTTCTCTCTGGAGGTGCCAGGGGGCGCCAGTGAGCAGTTTGAATATTTTACCCTCCGTTCCAGCCAGGGTCACTGACCATGGGACAGAAAACCCAGACCTGCTCACCTCAGTTCAGAACAGTAATACGGCTGCGAGCTGAATCCGCTCTGCCTCCTCAGGACTGCAGGAGAGAGGTTCACAAGGGAACCATGCACCTTGGCGGCTCCCAATTTATTTTACGTGTTCACGCATTTAGGCAAAAACAAGGGTCCATCACTTAGCTTGTTTCTGCATCACAGTGACGGCTCAGTGGTCAGACGGCTCCAAGCTCAAACTTCCCACACTGGAACGACCAAGTCTGAGAAAATCTGCTCGGTGTTTACAACTTTGCTCAGTAGTCGAACCAAAATCTGACTTGGGAAAACCCGGATGGGCCAAGAGTGAGTCTCCCTGGGACACAGAGGGTGACGCTTCAGTCTCCACACACTTTTAGCCAGACACCAGTGCTGGCTGTGTTGGTGCTTTCAACCGTTTGGCCTCCTGGGGATTTTGTTTTGTTCTGTTCTGTTGTTGCGTTTTATTTGCATAAAATACCATAACCACGGCTCCAAAAAAAGTTAGGGACACCAGCAGTGAGGCTAAGGAAAACTGTGACAGTCATGGTGGAGCTACGGAAAGGAATCTTTGTGAAATCTGTTACAATCCCGGAAAATAATTTATAAGTGTAGTTTTGGGGCCTCAGAACCAACCACTTGGTTTTCCATTATTTCTCACGGGAAAATGCGCTCTTTCTCGCACTGTTCGGTGTCTGAAGGCGAATCTGGATCGAGCTGAGTCTGACACACGGGCGTCGAGGCATCTCCGCCTCCCCTCCAGCTGGGGTTACGAGGGCTGCCAAGCCCCAAGCAAAAAGCAAATGCGGCGAGATGGTCACACTGAGCAGGACACTGAGACCTCGAGCGTCGCGTGTCCACAGGCGTGGCCAGCGGACAGGTCAGGCCGTTAGGGAAAGGGCTTTTCTCACACCCAGCCACCTCGAAGCTAGACAACCCAACAAAGGGGGGCTCATGGCCAGCGTCAGAGGTGGCCTGGACTACACTCTGAGGCTACTTCACGTGAGAAAGGAAGAAGGGGCTCCCAGCCAGGCAGGCAGGGCCCCCCTAAAAGCTGCCAGCAGCAAGGCAGCAGACCCTGACTTCAGGCCTCCGCCCCATCCAGCCCAGCCTCGCAGAGCCCTGGACCCCGGAGGACCCCACCTGACCTCTGACCCCCAGAGCTGTGAAATGTTAAATTGCTGCTGCTCTAAGCCAAGCCACCAAGTCTGGGGCATTTCACAACAGCGGCCCCCAGAAAGGAACTCAAGCACCACTCCGAGGCAGCCTGTGCTGGGGGTGCTGGACCCACCATGGGGACTCCTGGCCTCCCCCACTTCCCCTCCAGTCATCCAGGCAGATGGCAGTGGAGAAACAGGAATAACATGTGTTAACAGTGCACTGCACCTCGGAGAAAGCAGAGCTGTTCTCCAATAAAGGATGAAACAAGTCGAGCCCCATCGGGGCCAGCTGGACAAAGCGGGGTTGATGCCTGGCCTGGGAAACCTCGGAGTAAAGGCCATGTGGGCTGAGACCGGGCCACCTGTGCAGCCCCAGCACCGGTGCCACCGCCCTGCTCCTCGTTCGAGCGCAGGTCTCCCCGTGCGGCTGCCTACACACGGCTCTGCTGGCTTTAGTCGCCCTTGCTTCCCCAAGAGCTGCTCAGGTACCGGGGATTTGCATCCAACAGAGAAACTGAGTCTGGGAGCCACGCCGACGCTGCTGCCCTCCCCGCCTGGCCCTGCCCACCCCGTCCCTGTGGAGATTGACTGGAGAGCTGTCCCGTCCCTGTCTGCCTTCACAGAGCCGCCTCCAGATGGGCGGGCCCTGGGGCCCCGGATGAGGATCTGAAGGGGGGAGGAAGGTGGGGCATCCACGCTCCCGGCTCTCAGGGTGCAGACGCCAAAGCAGCCATGTCCCTGCTCCCCGTCCCCCTCCTTGGTCCCCTCCCCACTGAAGAGTTTCCTCCCTTTTCCCAGTATCTGTTATACTTCTTGGTCCTTATTTACACTTCCGGGTCCTCACACCAGAGGAACAATGCGGTATTTAAATATGTGGGTCTAATTTATTTCATTTAAGAGTTTGATCTGGAGGTGCATCCGCTCAGCGAGAAATGTCCCAAGCTTATCCCTCTGTATGGCAGAGGGGTGCTCCACTGTGTAAAAGTAAATTCACGGCTTCCTTATGCAGTCCCTGGCTGACAGGTATGAGGGCTGTGTCTGAGGAGTGGCTGTTAAAAACTGTGCTGGTGTAAACATGGCTGCACATATACCACTGTGGTATGCAAGAAAAAAAGAGTAAATAGAAGTTAAAATGCAGACAGTTTTCATAAACAAAAAGAGGAAGAGGGGTTGAAGGGAGGGGCAGGGAAAGGGAGTAAAAGAAGCAGCAAGATATGTCACGTACAGGCACAAATTCCCTACAATGGAAGTGATTGTTATGTGTATTTAAAATGTACCAACAATTTTTTTTAAAAAAACACAAAATAAAAGTGACATGGAGCTGAGCATAATAGCACATGCCTGTAATTCTAGCACTTGGGAGGCTGAAGCAGGAGGGTCACCAGGAGTTGAAGGTCAGCCAGGGCTGTATAGTGAGACCCTGTCTCAAAAAGACAAAAAGACAAAAAAAAAAAAAAAAAAAAAGCAGCCATGGGGATCTAAGCCACCAACGCCTCTTCAGCTGTTTCTCCCAAGATTCCAGCCAGGCGTCCAGGTCCTTGGAACCGGGTTTGGCCAAGCCCACTTCGGACCCTCGGGTCGCAGGAGCTGTCCCCAATGCACAAGCCCAGCCACTGGCCACCGGGTACGGAGGGACTCGGGCTTCCCAAGCTCAGCCTGAGGGAGGTGTGTCTGGCACAGCTGCCAAGAAGACAGGAAAGGGGGTGGGGAGGAGCAGAGGGGAGCCAGAGTCCAGCAGCTGTACGGGGCGTGCAGGGCCCCGGGCCAGAAGTCAGGAGCTGAGGACTCGGGGCACGTGTCAGGATGGTGCAGAGCCGCTGGGTTGGGGTCCCACTGTGGACGCGGGTGTTACCTGCCCCAGGCGTGCTACATGGGAATCTTGTCTGGTGTGACCAGGCCACGGAGCCCACAGCAGGCAGAGCCGAGCCCGAGTCGGACTGGCAGCCGCCCTGGGCCCTAAGAGCCGGAAAGGGAGCCAGGGTGAAGTGCAGGTCGGGAGGCTCACGCTGGCGTGGCAAGGCTGCGAGCTCCAGCTCGGGCCTGCCTAACCTTGGGCCGGGCTTGCAGGACACATGAGAACCTTCCCAGAAGGCAGGTGCTTGTCACCTTCAGCTGCACCGTGTCTGACGTCCGTGCGATGACACCTCGACTGCGCTTGCCCCAGTGCCTCTCGACATGAACAACCCTGGACGTCCCCAGCGAGCAGGGACAACTGACCGGATGTGCTAGGGGACAGGACCCAGGACTGAGCTGGCCCCACCCTCCCGCCGTCAGCAAGGAAAGAAAGTCCGCCCTCAGCATCAGCCAGCAAGCGCAGCCACGCTTTTTAACTGTTTCTCTCCCGAGAACCGAACCCAGGCCGTCACGGGCTACACTTCCAGCCCTTTCTTTTTCATTTCGAAACAAGGTCTTGAATCCAACTTGAACTTTCCACCCCACTGCCTCAGCCTCCCGGGGCACCGCCAGGCCCGGCTTCAAACAGATTTTTAAACTCAGGCACGCAGACGGTCACTGGGTCAGATGCAGCTTCCTCCGAGGTGGCACTGCCCAGGCTTCGGGACCAGCGTAAGCACCGAGCCACGTGCCTCTGTCTTCTTTCAAAAGCGGTTGGCAACCAGGCTCGGGAGCCTCGGCCGCCGGCAACAGCGGGGCAGAGAGCTGCGCTTAACCGGAGACGCCGACCTCGGTCCCGGGAAGCCGTGATTTCCTGTGCTCCTGACTGACACGCGGTGATCTCCGAACAGGAGGCCTGCTGCCTGCATTCTACTTAGTGTGTGGATCGTGGCGCGGCCCGGGGCAGGGCTCTGCCGGTCAGCTCCGGGCTCCGGCTAAGAAGAAAGGGGACCTAGCTAAGGGAGAACGGGGGAGCAGAGGGTGACCGGAAATCCCACAGAGCCCTCAGCGACGCGGGGTGGGCAGTGGGGCAGAGACGGCCGGCCGTGCCAGGCCTCGGCAACGCGCTCTGCAGGAAGAGCACCGGGCAGGTTGGAGAGCTCGCCGCGGCTGGCTCAGCTGCATCGCAGGACCGCCAGCGACCCCCGCCCCTTAGCCCAGCAGGGCTTCTTCCCGCCATCGCTGCACGGTGCACGGTTGAGTCCTCCTCCCTCAATTCCTCCCTTACTCTGAGGCCTTCGCAGCCCCTAAATGCCACCCTGTGGACCCGCATCTGCAGGCCGTCCCCAGGCTGCATCCTGGGCAGCTCTGCGATCCGTGGCTTCCGTGGCATGTCCCAGGCAGACACTGCTGCTGCAACACCAGGGATGGGGCAAAGGCGCCCGGGTGCCTAAAAGCTGGGCCATCTCCGTCCACGCTACATGGCCATTTCCCGGCCTTGACCGGGAGTGGTGTCCGCTCCGGCTGACCACCGGGTGCCCGAGATGCCACTGGCCACCACTGCCTTTCAGCTCGGGCAGCTCTGAAAGCCCTGCGTGAGGTCCTAAGCGCTGTCAGAGCTGCTGCTTTCTGACGGAAATGAGGCTGCAGATGGGCCGCCAACTCCCGCCCTCAGCAGCTTCCAGAGTTAACGCGCAGGACTTGCGGAGAACCTCAGTTCACAGATTGCAAACACGCTGCAGAAACGGAACGGCGAGAGGCTGCAGGGTTGTGTGGGCTCTGAAAACAGCACCATGGCCATTTGCTCACCTACTAGTCCCCGTGGCCCATCAGACAGGGCAGTGGGTGCCTGCTCCGTGGTTCTCCACCAAGGCCACACTGCTGTCCACACATGGACAGCTGTGGGGAGAGCAGGCGAATCTACCACTTTGCACAGGTGCCAGCTGTGAAGCGCTGCCCTGGCCACTGCCCCCGACCCGGTGCTCCCCCTTTGCATGCGCCATCTGCACTGAGGCGGCAGGGCCCGAACAGCACAGATCCAAAGCCAATGTGTGCTGTCTCCCCGCATCCACTCTGCCATCCCCTAGGGCGCACAGGGTGGGTTCCAAGGTCCCCCTGGGAGAAGGGAGAAGCCACAGGGAAAACTGAATCCTACACATATGCAAGGAATGAAGTACATGGCCAATGTGTACATTTAAAAATTTATTACCACTGGGGACCTGACCAAGAGCCCTGATTTCTGTGTTAGGCCTACAGTGAGAGGGTACAATAAGAAAGAGAGGGGAGTTTAGTAGTACATGACCAGTGACTAGGAAGTCGATGTCACCAGATGGGCCAAGATAGCCACTATTTATTGGCTGCATAAAGTGATAGGTGGGAATAGCAGAAGACCAAAATTGGCGGTGGACCTAGAGGCCTAGGGGTCAGCAGTGAGAATAACCCTGGGATGACCCACGAGGTGGAGAGAACCCTGGAGTGTTCTTTAGATTTCATGGTTTTAGTTTGAGTCTTAGTGGGTGGGAGAGGATGGCCCGTCCCTGAAGAGTTCATGGGAAACCTGCAGTGAGCAGTACCGATAACCCTAGGCCCCCACTGTATCCCTTGGGGGAGTGTGCAGAATTAGGCATTGTGAATTCAGGGTCCCCGTAACTACAGTAAAGGACACGTTACCATTAATGTGTCCCCCAAAGCCTTGCTTGCTTGGCTACACACGTCTGTCGTTCGTGCCTCAGTCTGAAGCAGATCTGCAGTCCTGTCTGTGTCTCCGGCTATGCTGTGAATGTTGACACTTCGTGGTCATCTTGACTTTGGAGCAGTCACATGGTGCAAACTCCGGTGACCGAGGTGGATGGACAAGGTCACGCTGCCATGTGCTTTCTTCCTCAGAGGCTGCCATCAGCGTTTCAAACTAACTCGGAACGTGGAGTCAGCCACCAAAGAGACACGGAGAGAACTTCCCTACCGCTTCAGAACAGCAGTGGGACAGGGCGGGCCCTGAGGGGCCACAGCAATGCGCTTTTACAGTAGTAAATGTTTTTCATGTTTAATCTACACCTTTTCCTGATTATATGCACACATACACATTGTGCCTTTTCATCTGTGCACATCTGTGACACAGGACAATCTGTGTGTTAGGCACAGTAAGAGATTAGTAACACTAATGTATACTAAAATAGGACAGTTAGAACCATGACTGTAATAAGTTAACGAATGAGCTCCCCCAGACACCCCATGGCATTTCCGCCTTCTCGAGAAGGGGGCAGCAGCCCTCTTTCCAGCCTCTCCTTGGCAACCCGAGTTCCCGGTCTGTAGCTCTTGCTCTGGGGTCACTATGGAGCCAAAAAGGAGCCCAGGACACCAACACTGTGACCCCAGGTCACCAGCACTGTGACCCCAGGACGGGTCTGATGCTGGAGCCACACCTGTGGCTGCACCCTCATCACCCGCCCCTCCGCCCTCGTCGAGCTACGCACAAGGAGCCTGTGGTTCAGCAAAGCCACGTGGTTCTGGAAGCCATGACCTCGGGCCCTGAGCCGACCTCCGGGGCCAGGCAGACACGGGCGCATTAGCAATCGGGTCCGCACTGGCTCCGGGGAAGAGATGTAAATGGCAGCTCAAGGGGTCAGAGACTCATCCTCTCCTGTGAGAGAAAGGCAGACGCAGAAGAGCTGGGGGCTGCAGACAGGAGGACAACAAGCCTGCACGGGCCAGCTCCCTCCATTCTGACCTTCAGCCTCCCGGTGTCCAGGTCACACGTCTTCGGGGCTGTGCCTGCACCTCCAGGCCGAAGTGAGGGCAGGCAGGAAGGCAGGCATCTCCAAACCCCGTCTGACCGTTTCCAGCACCAAAGCGATGTCCCAGCCCCCCCCCACACACACACCAGATATCTGCCTGGATCTCACCAGCACTCACCACGAGGCCTCTGGGCAGTGAGTGCTGTGGGGGACCCCCTCCCCCCATGAAAACCAGAATTCTGTTGATAACCAAGGAATAGGGGTGAAGAGGGCTTTGGTTGGCCACTGGCAGTTTCTGGCAGACTGGCCAAGAATTAATCCTGAATATCTGATAGCAAAGCGACACGCCGTCCATCTGTGACCTGCCTTAGGGGGATGAGGGGAGCAGGGGGCCGCTAGGCCACGGCGATGCTCTGTGCGGGAGCGGGGATCCTCCCCACCTGGAGCCGGGATCCTCCCCGGCTGGAGCCACACTGGGCAGTTTATCTTTCTCTTCCTGTGGCTCAAATCACAGGGGATTTGCAGGCTTTGAAAATTATTCTCAATTTAGGGAAAATTGCTATTCAGGGCTTTTTCCAAAGACCACTTCCCTATTCAGAGGAAGGCAGGGAACCACAACGCAGACGCCTCTGCACGTGGTGGTTTTCATGCCAGAATCGGTGCCTGCCTGGCTCCCCAGCTCCTGTTTAGGAGAGGGGAGGTGGTGTCGTTGGGGGTTAACAGAGCTAAGGAGACTGCGGTTAAACGCAGTCAGGGAGGCACCAGGGAAGTCCCGGAAGTCAGGGTGAGGCCTGGGCTCATAGGGCTCCTGGGACAGGGGCAGCCTGGCCTCTGCTGTCCTCGGCTCCAGCCAGCTGCCCCTGGGACTTTCCAACAACGGAAGAATCCCAGCTCCAAGGCCTCCTGCGAAGGCGCTGGGTCCTCCTGGAGCCCAGGTTTGTTGGCTGATCGCGAATATGTTATGGGAGACAAGTGGGCATCTCTCAAGCTTTTCATCTCTTGGTGTTCAGAGATTGTCATCAAGGGTATAAAGTGTGTCTCTGAGAGGCGCTCCTGCTCAGTGCTGAAACAGTGCAATAAATCAGCTGACAAAATTACCCAGCCCCTGAGCGCCTGGACACACGATGACGTCAAGCACAGCAGTGGTGTCTTACTTGCTCTCTTGTCACTGGGATTAAACACCTGACACCCACAATGTAAAGACGGAGAGGTTTACTGTGCCCTGTGGTACAGTCCCTGGTCTGTCAGCTCCGAGACGGCAGCATGGTGGAAAGGCCTGGGGGAGCAAAGGTACTCACCCCAGGAAGCAGAGAGAGGGGAGGAGCTGGGGACAAGAACGCACCCACCCCTTCAGGGCCCAGTGACCTCCCTACCCTGTCTCCCAGGCCCCGCCTCCCCACAGCGCACCAGCCAGGAACTCATCCGGCAAAGCATCCAGGGATGCTCACAGCACCCCAAGATCTTCTGAACACAGGGCCTTCCGGGGGCAGCTAGGTCTAAACCGCAACAAGAGGCAACCACAGCTACCCCTCGCCAAGTCCTCACCATGCAGGGCACTGTGCCTGGTGACTTGCACACATGGGTGACCACGAGTGGCAGAGGCTGTCCTGGTCCCTGTTTCATGCTGAGGCCCGGGCAGCCTCCCTCTCTGCCCAGCACCCCCCACCTGCAGGCTCCCTGTGCTGGGGACACAGAGCAGCATGCGGGAGGCCCCAGTGCTGCCTGGCCTCCCCTCCCAGAGAGGTGCCCCAGCCCGCTGGACAGGGCCACCGAAGGGCAACAAGGGACACTGCTCACACACACCCAGCAGGGCTGCTCCACAGGGGCCTGCCCAGGCCGGGCCAGGGGCAAAGCTGAGAGCAGAGCATGGCTGAGATGGCCCACTTGGGCACCTCCAGCCACCCATGGGGCCCTGGTCCTCCCTAGTGCCACGCTGGCTAGGCCTGGGAGCAGCCCCATGGACACAGCAGGAAACCACGAGGATGGCCGTGTAAGCAAAGGGACCAAAGATGGGAGACCGGGCCACTCCCGACAGCGAGTGGGGAAGCAGAGCGTTTGTCGGCTTCCCAGCCACACAGGGACACAGCTGCATGGAAATCTGCTCAGTACCGACCTCCCTCTCGGGGCTAATTTACCACTGTCGGGTTTTTCCAAAGCCTTTGCGGGACAAAGAGGTCTTTGTTGAGAGCGCTGGAGGGCTGCGGAAGAGCGCAAGTCCCTCGGACCCAGAGAGGTGCTCGGGTTTTTAGCAGGTCGGATTGGGGTGGCGTTTGGGGAGGCGGGCAGAGTGACATGTCAGAAGCTGACTGGGGGAGTGCTGGCACCGCAAAGGAAACAGGAAGTCGTTTTGGGCTGAGGGGGGAAGAAAGAGGAAATGGACAGCTGTTATCTCTGCTCCTGCCCTGGACTGGGCCACCGCCAGGGTGACCTGGAAAATTTGATATGGGCAGAAACTCATCAAACACACCGCTGTCTGTGACAATTTGCAGTTTCAGGAGGGCTTCTGGATTCAAAAACTAAGCAATAAGAATCTTTGTGGGTAGAAATGAACCCATTCACCTTTTCTACTTATCACATAAGGGCTTTATGTCACTTTTTAAAACTGACACAACCTGTGGTAGACAGGGGTAAGCACGCAGGAGTACTCAGATACATTTTAAATTATTTTTTGCCTAATAATTAAGACTTCAGACTGTGGGTATTTTTCGTTGATTTTAAGAAAATCTGCAACACTAAACTTGCATGACTATTTTTGGTGATTTAGAATTATCCAAGTCACAGGCGAGGGGCCTTGGGGGACCTCATAAAGGTCACTTTACTCCGTGGAGTAAATAAATGATACTTCGGTGTACAGAGAGAGCAACTCGGTACAGCTCTAAAATCCTGCTTCCCCACTGTGAAACGGAGCTCGGAGATCCCGCCCCGCACACCCGCGGGGCTGGGCCGGCCGCATGGGCAGCTGGATTCCCACTTGGCAGCAGCCCGCTCGGCACTGACTCCCCGCTTGCAAAAGCAAAGCGGAACAGTCTGAATTTGGACGCTTTTATTAAAAAATTCTGGAAACGTTTCTGATGTTTTCTCCTTGGGCTGAGGAGTCATTGAAAACATCTCTTGGCAAAAGAGAGAGAAAACAAAGCCAAGGTAAACACAGGGGATGTGTAAAATATTGCTTCATAATATTTCTACCAAAGCGGACAGAAGGGTGAAAATTCACCACAGAAGGCACGTGTGAGACACACTTCTGGCCGGGTGCTGGGACTGGTCTCCAGGGAGGAGAATCGACAATAAACAAAACACTGGGGCACAGACTCCACAGAGGAGAGGTGGCCTGGGCGGTGGTGGGACCTGTTGGCTGTGGATCTCAGGAGGAAAGGCAGGGCCCCACGGCAGGAGGTGGCCACTGGCCTCCTGCACCTCGATGCCCCCACACCATCGGGGCACAGGCTGCCTACATCCAGGGAGGGCGCTGGGCATGGGGTGAGCGCCAGAGGGACCTGGGACAGCAAGAAGCCGAGTGGCCAGCAAGAGAGAAGGATGCAGGAGGAGGTGAGTGGGGCGGAAGTGTTCACGGCACAGGGAGGAGAATCCCAAGGCAAAGGCGCCCTGCCCGGGGTCTGCGCCAACAGGGTGCCCTTAGGAAGAGAAGGGCTTTTTAAATAAGCAGTAGCAGTTGGTACTCTTTGGAGAGACTGTGGCTCCTCGGGAGTTGAGGAGAGAACCAGGGAGACAGCAAAGGGAGGAAGACCGTTTGTCTTCCTTAAAATCGCAAGGCTGGGGAACCCAGCCCAGGGGGACCGGA
The DNA here is from genome assembly GCA_004027295.1 of Dolichotis patagonum. NCBI lineage: Eukaryota > Metazoa > Chordata > Mammalia > Rodentia > Caviidae > Dolichotis > Dolichotis patagonum. The sequence goes on along the minus strand of PVJX010010306.1, from coordinate 35,773 downwards.
GCCTGTGCAAGGGTCATTATGAAGAGGCCTGGTGCCGTGGTTTGACCAGAGTCCCCCAAAGGCAGCAGGTCCCCAGCCAGTGGTTCTCCTGGTGCCTGCAGGAGGTGAGGACTGGTGAAAGGAAGTCACATCACTGCAGGTCGTGCCTGTGAGGGGACAGTGGGACGCTCCCTTCCCTTCTCTCTGCTTCCCAGCCAGGTGAGGTGAGCTGCTTTGTGCCACCACAGTCCTCGCCTGCCTGCCTGCCTGCCGGGATGCTCTCTCCAGCCGTCAACACAGATCCATCCACAAGCGATGGAGCCAATCACCATGGACTGAATCCGCTGAAACCATGAGCCCAATAAGCCCGCCTCCTTTGATGCTGGCACCCTTAGATGCATTGTCACCACAGATGAAAGCTGACTGACACACATTAACGCCCAGGATGCACCTCCAATGACGCCCACCTCCTGGTAACAACGCGAATGAGGCGGTAGTGAAAGTGGGGAGACAGACGCGCCTCCCCGCCCGCTGAAGGAGCCACTGCGCCCAGCTCCGTCCAGGTGCGCCTGCCTGGAACTCGAGTCCCTGCACTTCCCTTGCTGTGATCCAGACATGAGATTGAAAAGCAGAATTCTAATAAATGTTCCTCAGGCCCATGGCAAATGGCATCCGGTTCTAATTTTGGAGGCAACAACGGCTCTCAATAGCCCTGCCAAGGACACGTTTTTCTGAGCTCTGCACCCGAAATCCTGGCAGGCCTGAGATGTCTCCTGGCAAAAAGAACGGGTGTGTTCGCCTCACAGTACAGCTTTCCCTGCCCTTAGATTTCAAACCAATGGAGAATGTCAGAAATGTCACTTTCTCCTAAGAATGAATGGTAAGTTTCCCAAGCCAGCCCTGTCCTCACACCTCTATCAAAAAATCATGCCCGAGGCAGCAACACTGCTCTCTTATTTGTATAATTATTGGCTTAAAATAGATTCAAAAGTAAAATTCTCACCCCCAGTGTGTGTCATGTTTTAAACCCAGGCCATAGCAGCCCTGAGGACTCCCACGCGTGTCGGCAGCCACCACCACAGCACGGCAGGCCGGGCAGGAAGCCCTGAACCGCCCGCACGTGGGCTCCTGGGACTGCCCTTGACACCCTCCTGCAAGGGGGGCTCCTTGGGGACACTGGAGGACTGCACTTTCGTCCTCAGCTGCCTATTTATGCTGCGTTTTCACCAAGAACCCCAAACCTCAGTGTCACCCTGCCATGCTCTTCACACACCCGCACTTTGTGCATCGAGGAGACGGCCCTGCCCCGCGGGCCAGGGCTGGGTGGCACCGGCTTTGCAGCTGCTGTCTGCAGGATCTGGGCCAGGCTCACCCCGGCGACCGGCCTGGTCACAGAGCCCACCTGCCCCTGTCTCACCCCCAGTGGCCTCCGGGCCCAGGGGCATGGGTGGGAGGTCCGGCCTCACGAGCAGCCCAGGCCTTCGCAACTCCTCGGCAGCTGTGTCCTCCCAGGAAGACATGCACCGAGGCCCGCACACGGTCAAGGGGGAGATGGGCTCCGCCCCTCGACCGGAAGTGTGGAGCAACAAGGCCACTTCCAAGTCTCCACGGCCATCACCCCCGGTGTGGGGCTGGGGGGCCGAGGCAGTCACAGCCCTGCGAGCACACGCACCTCACAGGTCAGCTGCTCCTCCTCCCGTCTGCGGTCACAGTGTGTTTCCACCGCTCTTTAAAAAATCAATTCTCTTTCACGCTTTCAGAGCAGGCACAGACAGGGGAGGCAGCGTGGCTTTGCTCTGCCTCGTTACAATGAAGACGTTAATCAGACAAAGTGCGCTATCAGGAACACACCTCCTGCGCCCCGGCCCTGCTCGTGCCCGTGCTGACGCACGCCTCACAGCTAAAGCTCCGTGCGTGTTCACATCAGCCCCCTTTCAAAACACACTGGCCCCGCTCACTTCACACTGACTTCCAGGAATCTGTTTGCATTTCTACTGACTCCACAGACATCTCAGGGCTGCTGAATCAATCGTTTGCTCAACATCAAATGTGGTTTCCACCCCACAACACCTGGGTAAGGTAATAGCCCAAAACGCACTCAGGGGACCTCAGTGACCTTCCCAATGGGGCACAGCCAGTGACAGCACCACAACTCTGTGACCTGCACCCTTTCTCACACCCCATGTGTGACCCTGTCTCACACCCCACAGACACTGTTTCCAGCATGGATGTGACCTCCAGAGGGCAAACAGCATTCTGCACACTTCACGGAGTTATTCCTGACGACAGTCCTTAGTGAGGAGGTCGGGAGAGGCCACCACTGTCACCTGACTTCCCTTCCAGTGCTTGACTTTGCAGCAGAGGTGAGATGTGCAGGTCTGGTGACATGGAGACTGTGGTCTGAGCTACTCCAAACACTGGCTAGCTGGGCCAGCTGCCCGCTGCAAATGCCGTGTCCCCATTGTCACAGCATGGGCACCGGGACGGGTGGGCCAGGAGCTTCAATCACTTTACGTTCCCGGCACCACGCTGAGTGCGTGACAGTCACAGGTCAAGCAGGGAGGCTGTGGGCAGTGCAGTCCCTCTCTGGTTACTGTGTTTGTAACACGAGTTGCTCACATTTATTTGGGGGAACTCAGACACACACAAATCGTCTTTTCCCTCCTCTCTTCCCCCAGATGCACCTCCCACCTCTGGGAAATGCAGCAGCGTGCTCGCTCTGGGCACCGCCCCCTGCCTGGCTCCCACTGCCGTGAACCCAGCGTGTGTGCGGCCATGCATTCCTCAGGCAGAACCCGTGTGCGGGGTCTTACTCAGCACTGGTGTGCACTGCAGGGCCGGGGCCAGTGCTTGGCCCTCCTTCTGCATCAGTTTCTTCCTCGGAATGGCGTCCCTAGCACCAGCGCTGACCTCGGGACCATCCTGGGGCCGAGTGCGTTACAGAGCGAAGCACAGCACATTATTTCCATCACGGACAGTAGGTGAAGGCTGTTGCTATCACAACCACCAGCCAATTCTCGTGGCTTCCCACTCACCTGTCATTGCTGTGATGTTACCCAGGAGGGGGCTGCTAGGCTGCCCCAGAGGACAGGAGGTCTGTGACAATGTACAACAGTCCTGGGGACGTCCCAGTGGACGCCAACATGGGCACACGACACTTAGCATGGAACCCAGCGCACTCCTTGCCTCAAACCCTCCAGTCCTCCACCACCTGGTCAGACCCCCCCCACCCTAGAGCACAACGTGCTGGGGACAGGGACAAGCGGAGCTCAGAGGTGCCCCAGCCTGAGTCCTCACGCAGGCCCCTCTCTCGCTGACCCCCACACAGCAGATGAGACCCACGCCCACCGCCCCGATGGCCTGGGAGCAGTGCGGGGTCACATAGGACAGACCTTCACCCGTGCTCTGCAGCTTCCTTCTGTGAGGCCAAGGAGCAGACGCCAAGCGGCTGCAGCACGCGGAGCTGCAGAGATGAGGCCCCCGGCAGTGCTCAGGGCAGCCCAAGGGTCAGGGTGTGAGCTGGGCACCAAGAGCCCTGGCTGTAAAACATCCCTGTGTGCCCAGACCTAAACTAACACTCCAGCCCTGACGTGCAAAAGGCTAAAGACCGAGCCGAACTGGCCCCACACGGCCTCCCTCTTGCTGCATCCCGGATGCCGCCCAGGGAGAATGCAGGAGGGCCAGCACCACGCCCACCCTCGCCAAACTGCCTGGCACTTCAGCTGGCCACAGTGTCCACGTGTCTCTCCCGAGGTGGTGGTGGATGTTTCACAGTGCGAGAACGGCTTTGGGTTGGGGTCACACGTGCCTGGGGTCACCATACAGGGCTGCTCTCTCTGGCAGACTCCGCACAGGTTTCTTCAGCAGGCGATGGGGACGCTGGTCCTCTCCAGCCACCTGCAGTAGATACCCACTCCAGTAGGTATCCATGACCTGGCTTCTCCTCCTTATCCCCATGGGCAGCCTGGGGTCCCCAAGGCCGATGCAGGAGTATGTGGGAGACAGAGCTCACCGGGAAGCCACCTGTCACAGCAGAGGGGCTGTCATGGCAGTGTCCCAGCTCACACAGCAGACCAGGTCCCAGCCAGCTGGACACCCTCCCCCAGGTCCTCTCACTGGCACCTCCATCGCCCACCAGCAGGATTGTCATTCCATTCAAACTCATTCAAACTGTGTCTCTGCAGCTCCCACATAGGACACACTCTTCTCTTCCGCTCCAGGCAGGGCCAGTCCTCATGCTGATTGGGCAAGAAAAAGGCAAGAAGTGAATTTTCCTAGATGCATCGGCAAACTTAGTTCATCCTGAGAACTCTCTCTCAGAACAGGATGCCACGCCCAAATCTGGAGAGGAAGAGACATCTGGGGAAGAAGGGAATGAAGGCAAAGCAGCTATTTTCTTTTTCTTAATTGACCCAAAGGTATCATTTCTTTAATGCAGTAATAGAGACAAGAAATTACATTGAGGTCTCAAAGGACAGGAGGGAGGGCTGGGGGAAAATCCTGCTTTAAATTACCTGTACCACACACGAAATGCCACAGTGTCATGTGAAGCTGGACTTGCACCAGTCAAAAATGAATGCTGAAAATATTAGAGAAGCAGCTAATTTTTAAAGTTTAACTGATGCCCTAAGAAAGAGGATAAAATGAAACTGTAGAAAGTATTGACACTGGAAAAAGAAGGGGACCAAGAACAGAGCAGAAAAGGTAACAGTGGGCCCAATGTGACCCTAACGATAGCTCCTGTAATAGGAGTAAGGGTTCCATCATTCTGTAACAGACCAAACACTCTGGTTCCAGGGAAGAGACCATTGAAGTGGATTAAAGAACAAGATTTAACCACAGAGCATCTAACGAGAGCTCACTTTAACCACAGAGACTCTCTAGAAAGGGACAGAGTGACCAGCTGTGGAAAGTGACACCTCCCTAACCACTGTCAGGAGAAAGCTTCAGCATTTACAGTAACTCCACAAGAAGCAGATCTCAGGATACGGAAAAATTATCAGGGGGGAACAAGAGAGTCTTGAGGGCTAAAGGGTTAATCACCTGGGAGGTTACGACAGTCTGTGCCTGCTTCTAACATGCACGAAAATATGGGCAAAATCACTGCCACGACTGCAAGGAGAAATAGCCAAGCCCATGATTATTGATGGAGACATCAACATTTCTCCATCATTAATCAATAGATCAAGCAGGCAAAGAATCAGTAAAGACAGGGGTGACCTGACAGCGCTATCAGTCAACCCAGCCATCGCTATCTGTGGAATACACCATCCTGCAGGAGCTGAATGCATATTTTTATTACACTCACACCAAATATTTACCAAGGAAGAATACAGTGTGGGGTGTATTCCTTGAATTTAAAAGGCCAGAACTCAGACAAAGCATATACTCAGCCCACAATAGTAATTAAGCCAGCTATCCACGCTAAGAAATGGTAAATTTAATGAATATTTGTAAAGTAAGGACTACAAGTTAAATAGCACATAAGACAAAGAAGAAATCTTGAGAGATAGTCAAATGACTTAAACTGAATTAAAATGGAAAGATAACATCAAAATCTGTAGGTTCAAGAAGGGAATGCTTACAGGTACATTTCGAGCATGCAGTGCATACATCAGAAAGAAGAAAGATGGAAAAATTAGAACCTAATCTAAAATCAATAGCTTTCATCTTGCAAAAGAAAAGACCCAACGATACCCTAAAGCAGGCAGAAGAAAGGAAATAATATGAATTAGAGAAGAAACCCATGAAATCAATAACAAGAAAACAATAGAGAAAATCATCAGATCTAAAAGCTGGTTCTCTGTGGAAAGATGAAGCAAGACGTGGAAGATGAAGAAACCAGGAGAGCTGAGGAGGACCAGCAGCCCTGAAAGAGGGTCAAACTTCTACCAGTCTGAGGGCTTTTGAAGATAAAGCTTGGACTTTTCCCTTGAGCCATGCTGCACCTCAGGGTGGATGTGGTAAATAAGAACGTATACACACGGCAAAATCACTAAGGGTAAATGTCAAAAGTTCTCACTATGAAAAAGGATAAGGATTTGAGGTGATAGATATGTTGATTAGCTTGAGGTAATTAGTCTACATTATATCCATTAATCGTAAAACCACTTCAGACTCCATAGAAATAGACACCATAATCTGTCAGCTTGCAGTAAAAAAGAAGTTAAAAATAAAAAGCAGAAACACAGAAAAATTTTTTAAAAAGGAAGATACAACAGACAACTTTCTGGCCACCCATCTTACAACTTTAATAAAATTGACTGAATTAGCAAAAGACACAAAATAACAAAGTCACAAGGAGAAATACGTACCCAAAGGGTCCTCTTTATTAGAAAAATAGAAAAAATAACCAAGAAAAAATAACAGAAAAAACTTCCCCAAAGAGAAATCACCAGGCCCAGACAGATTTACTGGTGAAAATGTCCAAACATTTAACAAAGAAATAATTCTGTTACTACACTCTCTTTTCCTCAAAATAGGAGCAGAGAGAAGTCATTCTCCCATGACACCAAAACCACGGAAAGATGTTATAAGCAGAGAAACAACAGAACCAGAGCCACAGAGCGCTGCGTCTCACTCCGCGGGTAACCAGGTCCTCAAGGGGGAACCCAGCGGTTGGGGAGCAGAACTGAACTTCGTGAGGGGAGGGGTTTACTCCAGGCTCAACGTTCAAATGTTCATCAGAGTAATTCACGCCAACAGGCTGGAGCAGAAGATGCGATCTCATTAATTGGCACAGGAAAAACTGGAAATCCAACAGTAAGTGATGACCAAAAAAAGGAAGAAAGAAAACTTCAAGGCAAATAAGGGGTGGAGGAGAAGCTTCTGGGCTTGATGAAGAATACAAATAAAAGTAGTGAGAAACGATGCTTCCTCTGCCTTGGGACAAGACAGAGGGACAGAGGGAGGGACAAGATGCACGCTCACATGCACACACATCTGCACACACTTCCTCCCACACTGTGCTAGAGCCCGCTGAAAGAGCTCTGCTGGCCGAGGAAAACCTGAGCAACAAAATAACAGCAGGCTACAAGCCAAAGTGAAGTGCAAGCATTAGATGCCTGTGTTGAAAAAAATAAACAGTAAATGTCACTAAATAAGTAGGTAAATGAGGGATAAGCGAGGCACACCTGCGGACGGGCTGCCAGTGACTCTGCGGCTGTTTCTCTCTAGGGAGGAAGCCACGCCCAGCCCCACACCACCCGCACTGAGAACAGGCACTTCCTCCCAGCCAAGGAACACGGGTGTGTGCGTGCAAGTGCCTGGGTGTGGGTGGGTGTGTGGGTGGTGCTCAGCCTCCACAGAGCTGGCGCACAGGGCCTTGGCCAGGTGACGAGGTCCCCACAGCCAGGCTGCAGGCACTGCTGACCGCATGCAGCGGAAGGCACAGGACAAGAACCTAGGTCAGCAGATCCCTGCTGAGGGTGACCGCCGGACCCCCGCCCCGGGCCACGCCGAAGGCTGAGCTTCCAGTGGCTACGGCCTCCCCGAGGTCACAGCAAGGACACTTAGGAGGCAGGAGACTGAGTGCTGTGTGGATTTCTGCGCACAGCCCTGCAAGGGCAGAGAGGCCCTAGCAAGAGCAGGGAACACGAACGAGGGATGTGCGTGATGCTGTCCCTGTGACGGGTGACATTAGGAAACCACCTGTCATTACAAGAGCCATGCAGTCCCCGCCTGGCCTGGCCGTGAGCCAGGTAGGGGGCGCCACTTCGTAGCAAGCACAGGACCCCGGAAGGGGAAGGGAGTCCTTGGCATCGGTGGGAGGAGCAGCAGGCTGGGTACCCACACCCAAGCCCAGCACCCCGACCCGCATGCCCACATGAGACCCATACTGGCCACCGATTAACCCTTCATTGGTTTATTCTCAAATTGCCCAGGCTGAGCTTTCGACCCTGCAACTACAGACATCACCGAGGATGCCGCAGCTGATTTTCCCTTTGCCAATCTCATCTTCACAAGGAAATCTCCTGCTGACTGCGTATCCCGATCTGTCTGGATCTGGTCACAGCACTCAGCAGATTCCGGGACATCACACAGTGTACACGGGCTCCTCCCTCTGGCAGATGGGAGGTGCCCCCTGTTTTGACAAAAGCCATTGCTCACCTGAGCTGTGTCCTGCTACTCTGGGCCCCACCTGAACTTTCTGAGCTATTAGGTAACTGCGCTAATGCCACACAAAAAATGGGCTCCGGCCTCCACTGCAGATCTGAGGACCTGAATTACTTTGGAGTGAGGGGTGGGGGAGGCAATGGAGGAATAACCGGTGTTGGTGGGAAAGAAAACGCCCAAGTACGGGCTTCCCCAGACCTGAGGTCTTTTGAACCTCATACTTTGTGGATGGTGCTGTGGAGAGTGTCAGCTGTCCCCTTGAAAGTGACCCACTCTGAAATTCAAAAGGATCTTAAGTGGCCTGAGGGATGAAAGGGTTCTGTTTGCTTCCTTGAATTTTTGCTTGGAAGACAGGAGCAGCAGGACAGAAGGGGATTTAGAGGGTGACAAATAGCCCCAGCCAGGTTTTCCCATTCTCAAAGGGACACAGGCACACACAGAGCTATTTTTAACAAATCTTTACTTATAACTTGGATCCTGGAACAGAAGCCACCCTCCTGAGGCGGCCCCTAAGATCACAGGCCCTGGGATGACAGCCAGGGAGGCGCGGGGTACTTGCCCTCCCCCCACCGTCAAGGAGGAATACTGATTACAGCTGTGGCCTCTGCCCCAGATTGGGACCCTGGACAGCTCCCTCCGGAGGAGGGTTGGGTCCTCCTTGCCATCCTCCAGGGCCACAGAGGTCCAGCCAGCACCTGGCCTATCAGAACTGAGCCGGGGGCTGGAGCGTGACAGCCCTGCCTCAGAAATGAAAGTCAGTCTCACAGAAAAGCACCAGGGCCATCTGGCTTGGTCCTTCGGGTTATTTATAGCAGATGGCCAGCAAGAGAAGCCCACGCTCACTCCAAACATTTGGACGCCAGCTAAACTAGTGTCACATTGGCTTCCTCTAGAAAGAGCTGCAGTTTGATTATTTTCTGATTGTGGGAATTCAAACTACTGATAACACTGCCAGTTCTAAATTTCCCTGCAGCTGCTCTTCAAACCCAGCTAGGATCCATCCCCGGTGGAAGCCCCAGAAGGATACAGCACGCGTATCATTCGTGCACGCGCTCTAAGAGAAAGGCACCGGCTGCCCCAGCTCAGTGAACGCTCATGAAATATTCACTCCACCATTACCTGGAAACCTGATTCTGTGAACACATTTCTAACAGACCAACTCTGAGCGAACTCCTTGCTCTGTATCAGCGGCCCAGCCCTTGGCTCCCACTCGGCCCCGAGGTGCCTGGTTCACACACGTCTGTCACGAATCTGCAAAGGCTGAGCTCCCAGGAAAGTGCATTTCCTGGGTTTCTGAAGGGATTTTTCCAGAGGACACGGCCTCTGGACCCCGGGGGGCCTATTTCCCGTCTCCAGAGAGTGGTGGGGCACAGAGGTTTTGGTGAAACTCGGCATCACACGCACAACTGTCTCCAAACGAGGCCGATACACTGCTCCCCTCCTGAGCACCGGAACTTCCGGGGAGCCTGCTCACAGCCCTGGTCCGCAAACACGAAGGCAGCAGGAAGAGGGAGGGGCGGACGACACCCATGCACCCCCGGCCCGGACCGAAAGTCTGGCGTCCCAGGGCAGAGGGCAGAGCCAGGAGGGTGGCAGTCCCACACCTATGGGCACTGGGTTTCCAGGCAAAGCACTTCTCTGTAGAAGCAGCCAACTCCTCCAAGAGTATTACATAAGCATGTCAAACCCAGAAAAGCAAAATGCATAGCTCGTGGGCCATGGGAGGACCTGCGAGCAGATGCGGCCTGTCCCGATTTCCAGAGCAGGACAGAAGGATGCACGGGGCAGGCTAAATCCCGCAGATGTCTTCATGTGCCCTAAATCTCCAGCTAATCCCACGCGCACGTCCAACGTCCAAGCACGCCAGCAGGCTGCCTCCCAGGCCCGAGCCGAGGCCAATCACTGGATTAGTGCCGTTCATTAGTGTCTGCTTCTTCAGCTGAAATTAAAGGGAATTCTGGATACTGGGTCACAGTCCACGAACCCTAAATACGCGAGGGATAAGCAAAATGCAACTCTTGTCCTCAAAGTCACTCGCCTCTTCACAAAGCACAGAGGAAGCGGCAGGACAAAAGCTATACAACCCAGATCGAGAGGGACAAGGAAACAGATGGGTGTGGAATGAACTCCAGAAACTCACACGTAAAATGTATCTGGCACACACTCCCGTCTTCAAGGGTCACTACAGAAAGACTTGTGCAGCAGAGCGGGGACGTTCTCAGGCAGGCAGGAAAGCGTGTCCTACATAGCTGCTGCAGTCAAACTATCTGTGTTTAAAATAAAACTATTTAATGGAAATGCAAGCAAGCCGAGGCATGTACCTCCTCTCCTACATTCCAAGGAGAAATATAGAATGTGCTTTCTCAAGCACACGATACTTACTTTAAATGCCTTGTCTCTGGGATATTCTTATGTAAGATATTCAAGAAGCTCTACTCTATATTCTTTGCTCTTCATGGTCTTTTATTTTTTGAACACTGAGCTCTATTTCCAGGGAGAAACCAAACGGTAACTTTGAGGTCGGTACAACATTATACTTAGAACGCGCATGTTTGGAATGGATTTGGAGTCGGCAAATCTGTCTGAGGACTGCGGCAATCTCGTTAGCAATCGCACTGCATCTGGGAAGAATTCAACTGCCTGGTGCTTGGGGGCAAACTCAGCACCCCAAAACTTGTGGATTAAACCTCATCGAAGGCTCGGGAATCACACAAGTGTCCCTACTTCCCCCGAGATGTCTGGGAAATCTGTGAACACAAATATTTCACCACCACATTGCTGACCCAGAATCAAACTGGGCTTTGAGTGTGGCCCTGAGACTGGAGTTGGTAGGCCTCTGAGGTGGCCCTCTTACAGACACCCCATGACCTCTGTACTGAAGGAGGGAGTAGCCTCCAGCGATGCCCACCAGGGCTGCTGGGGGCCGACTCACCTCAGCGTGAAGCGGTCCTCTGTGCAGTTTCTCGAGACGGAGACGGGGAAGGTGAGCACATCGCCTCGCCTGACCGCCCTGGGGACGTAGTGCACGGCCACGTTGCTGTCCAGTCGCAGCTCCTTCAGGGCCGGGCTGCTGTGGGTCTGGTAGAGGACAACGCTCCCGATCCTGTGCAAGGGCGGTCCCGCTTCGTCGATGTCATTGTGACCTGTCTGAACGCTGCTGGTCCTCCACCGGTCCCCCTGGGCACAGTCCCCGCGCAAATCCCCAGGGTGCACGGAGTAGTACAGCTCCACCGGGCTGCCCTCGGGCTGCTCCACCGGCTTCCTCCTCCCTGCCACCACCGTCGGGGGGCTGAACCACGCGGCCGGGACCTCCAGCTCCGCCACGCACAGCCCCAGGTCCCCGGCGAGCCGGCAGCTGCCCCGCACCTCCCGGGTCTCCCGGAAGGCGAAGACGCGCAGGCAGGGCAGCCTCTCCGCGGGCCGCGCGTCTGCCCAGTCCCGGCCGGCCAGGTGGAAGAGGACCTGCACCTTGGGGCGGCTCGGGTAGATCTTCTCCCGCAGGACCGAGGCCTTCAGCTTCCAGTTCAGGGAGAAGGTGTTGGTGACGCCGAAGGGGTTGGCAGGCAGCACCAAGTCCTGGGGCACCACCTGCTCGACGGAGAAGGGCCCGTAGCTGGCGTTGAGCGCCGGCAGCTGCCTGGCCTTGTAGATGAGGAAGGACTCGACCCTGGACTGCAGGCTGGAGTTGCGCATGATGTCCTGGTTAGCCTCCTTCAGGAAGAAGGACACGTCCGCGTTGTTGATGTGGTAGGTGACCGGCAGGTAGGTGGGCAGCAGGGAGAACCTCTGGATGCTCTCGAGGATGCCCCGGCTCTCGGTCACTGTCAGGGGGCAAGGGGAGTCTGGGGTTAGTACCTCGGACACCGCCCGCCTCCACCGTCCGAGCCCCTCTGACCGCCGCCTGGCTCCTTACCCCGAGTCTCTCATGCAAGGCAACCCGCGGCTGCTGGACAGGATGTAAAGCACAGGCACGCATTTGCTGCGGAAGAAATGGGTGCTACTAATGCAAGCAGAAACCCCGTGGACTTCAGTGTCACCTGAAGCCCAAGCCCATAGAGCGGGGAAAGGAAACTCCAATGAAAGCGTCCTTTATATCCCGACGTGTGGCAGCAGGCAGCGCGATTGACAAGCGCTGGCAAGACGCGCACACCTGCTACCCGCAGCAGAGAGGCGACGGCCACCGCCCAGCCACACCGGGGGAGACAGGAAATGGGGATCTCCTACCACGTCGTGCTGCACTGTGCGTGCACACTGCGTGGAAGGACACAGTGGCCGGCAGGGGCACCAGGGCCGAGATGATTACAACGGGCGGTTACCAACACAGCACACACTGGGCGCCGGGCAGGGGAGGCTCCGGAAGGATGAGCTGGGAAAGCCCCCCAGAAGGTGCCAGCCGGATGGGTCACCCCACACCTGCGCCCTCCACGTGTCCGGGGCCCACAGCCAGGTGTCCAAGGGCAGCGTCCCCCCCCACCATGCCTGCCTCCCGCGCAAACCACACCATCGCCAATGGACAAAACTGTCTTCTCTCTCATGGAGCTGATCCTTCCACAGGGGGAGAGAAGAACAGGGATCCAAAATGTTATTTTTACAGTTTGCCTTACATCGTGTAAAAAAAACACAGACAGAGGAATTGTGTAACCGAAGGACCGATTTAACGGGCTTTAGAAATGGAAGCCGCAGACAGAGGCAGCACCCGCGTTCCCGGCAGAGCTCCAGGAGCCAGCGGGAGCCTCACCCCACGCCGGGAGCCAGGCACTTGTCCTCACTGCCCTGTGACCGCTCAGAGGCCCTCACAAGCCCTGCCTCATGTCCGGACCCTCTCAGCACCTCCTGGGTCCGGGACCAGCTCTGGACACACAGCTCGTGGGCAGCGTGCAGTTCCCGGGACGTCCTGTCCGGGCCTGCAGCGCAGCTTCAGGACCCCACCTCGGTCCGCCGCTGCAGGTGGAAGCAGTGTACGGCTCGCTTCAGACAGAGGCCAGGGTGACAGGCATGCGTGTGCACCCCACGTTCAGGCGCGGTTCTGAGGGGTGAAATCTCTTGGGCCAGTGTCATCACCAAGCTCAGAGCAGCTGGACCCCAGCTGGGGTGACCAAGGTGCTCGTGGCGAGCAGCTCCAACTGACCTGCAGCAACTTCGGAGGGGCCAGCCTGGTGGGAGTGGACTCCCTCTTCCACATCCAGCTGCGGAAGGGGAACTCGAGACCTCCTCACTAAAGGTCACTACAAGGGGTCAGCCCTGCCACTTCCTCTATACCTCCCTTTGCCCTGTAAGCTTTAGGGAAAGACAGGATTTTCTGCTGATGATCTGGACTGGACTGGATGCCTCGTCCTTCTCTAGGTGTCCCCTCCTAGTTGCCTGGTCATGCCCATCCCCATCTGGCTGCACCATGAACACCCATGGGTGGGGTACAGTGTGGCCCCTTTCTCTCCTCAGCACCCACTGCCTTGAGGACCAGCGCCCAGCCAGGACCAGACACGTGATAAACACTGCATAAACCAAAGGGAAGGGTAGCAGGGCGAACGGTTCGTGGGACATCACAGAGTTGATTACGCACTGGCCGCGCGCCTGGCCCTCGTGTTGCTGCAGTCAGATCCCCGAGCCTTGGCCCCGCTAAGGGTTCTGTGCGACCTGACTACGGCCTGGGCAGGGGCGCCCTCCCTGCACAAGGGGATGAGGTCAGCTGCTCCTCCGGTGCCTCCCAGGTCAGGAGCCTCGAGTAGCCCTCCTGCCAGGTGCCAGAGCCAAATGACTGGACTGTCACTGGGCAGAGCTGGGCACTGGGCCGGGGGCCTGGACTCCCTGCCGAGCACCTGAGCCCAAAGCCAGGACCCACAGCATAACTGCGCGCTGACTCTCGGCCTCGGTCAGCAGCATCGGCCCTTTGGGCTCCTTCCAGGAAGGCAGCGAGTCGCTGTGGAAACCAATCAGGCTGCAAGTGGCCTCTGAGCCTCCACCCCTGGTGTCCAACCCAGCATTTGTCCCCTAACAGTGCTCCAGGATGACAGAAAGCTCAGCTGCTTCCCGCGCTCATCTGTTCCTCTGCTCCTTTATCCATAGTTGACGAATGTCCACAGAAGTCTCCCCAGCACTGGCCTCCAAACCACAGTGACGCCATGACCTTTGCCATGCCTGAACCTCTCAGGGTGGCTGCGATGACCACAGGGTCCTCTCCCTCAGTTGCCCGTGGAGAAAACAGCACCTCCATGGCTCAGCACAGGGGCTGAAGACCCTCACTCCAAGGCACTCTGTCCTCGGGAGCCCTGGGGAAGCCCGAGCCACACTCAGGCAGCGGGAGCCGCGAAAGCAGAGACGTGGCCGGGAACTAAGCACACGGTGGAGATGCGCAGACCCGTGTGTGATTCCACAACGTGTCGTGGTGATACCCGGTCAAGGCGGATCGGTCCTTTGGGCTTAAGACGTGTCCTCCGTGTACCCTGCCTGCTCCTGCTCCAGGGCCTTTGCACGTGCATCCTTCTGCTGGAAAGGCCCCTCCGAAGCCTGTGCACCGTAAGCTCCAGAACCCCATCTGGGCCCAAGGGCACCCCGAGAGCCCTCCCTGCCCCTGAACATGCCACTCAGGTTCTGCATGGCAGAAACTGTCTTTTCCCTTTGTGTCCTTAACTGTACACAGGATCCCTCCTCCGCAGGTCCTGAGAGGCAGAGACCTGGCCTGTCCTCTGGGCCGTCACCTCAGAGGGACGGGATGAGGGGTCAGCGTTTGGACGTAACTGGGTGGGGGGCAGAAGCGGCACTGGGTCAGGCACGGAGCCACACGGGGTGAGCATGTCCTGGAGGCCAGGTGTGCAGTGGGACCGAGGCAAGTGGGTGATTCTGTGCCGCACATACCTGGGAATGTCTCACATTCTCACGCCACACACACATGCACACACACTCATGCGCACACACAGGCACGCACTCACGCACGCACTCACACACACACACGCAGGCACATTCACTCCCACACCTACAACACACACACTCGTACGCACGCACATGGTACGAGATGCCGGATATGCTGACCGACCTGACTGCGGACATCGTCTCCAGCTGTACGTATTTATGAAACATCACATTGCATATCACAAATATATACAAGTGTCATTTCCAGTAACACCTCTAAAAACCTGGGAAATGTTTAAGAAAAGGAAAAATGGCTCAGTGAGAGGCCACGGTAGAAACACCGTCTTCCCTGGGTCGGGGCTGCCCTGGCCTGCAGAGCAGTGCAGCACTCAATGGTCATTGAGTGGCTAGGACCCACCAGAGTGAAGGGGGCAACACAAAGCTGGGAGGGCCATGCACCCGGGGCCCACGCTGCCGGCTCCTCCCGCCCCGGCCCGCGGACACCCTCAGTATGCACAGAAAAGACTTCATTAAGCACTTCTTACTAAAACCAGCCGAGTGTCACAGCTCATAAATTTTGCAAATTGTTTATATTAATGTTTAATTTGTCCAGGGATTAGGCAGCTTTAGAAGAAACACAAACAACTTTTCTCCCCTGCCCATTTTCTGAGGATAGATTCACTTCAAGTGACTTGGTCACAATAGCTTATTTCCCAAAGAAGGCAAAGACAGGGGTGCTGGGGGTGCAGGCCTATAATCCCAGCCTTCACAGGAGGCTGAGGCAGGAGGAGCAGCCCAGCCTGGACAATTTAACAACTGTCAAAATGTAAAAATGAAAAAATAAGTAAAATTAAGTAAATAAAAGGTGGGGTAATGTGCCTCAGTACAAAGGGGTTCAATTTCCAGTGAGGTCAAAAAGAAAGAACAGAAAAGAAAGAACAGGAGAGGAAGGAAGCGGGGATGAAGGGGGGGGGATGTAAGATGTCACAGACAGGTCGAGAGCAGCTCTCTGCTCAGCCCGTCCGTCTCCGTGACGCCACTGCACAGGAGGGACGGTAACTCAGTGTCTTCCAGTTCACAGGCCTGTGGCTCGGATCAGGGTGAGGATACGTCAGCTTTTGGGGCTGCCCTGTGCCAGGCAAGCCGACTCTGCTCCCCCCACGCTGCTGCCCGGGCCACCTCGGACCGGCCGCCCTGGACCACCTCCTTCCCTCCGCACCCCAGGGTGTGTGCAGCTCCAGTGCTTGGTGAGACTGAGCTCTATCTGGACCCCAAGGAGAAGCGGGGTCCCCTAGGGCCGGTGCTGGGAGACCAGCACTGCACTCAGCAGGCGTGGCAGCCCAGGCCCGCACAGCCCATGGCACGCGGCCATCCAGACACTGGAAGTCTGGGGATGGCCACAGGGCTGCTTCCAGGGTGCACAATGGCCCTGTCCACACTGTGACCTGCAGGGCCCCTGACCCCCACAGCCCTGAAAAGGGCATACCAAAGGCCCCCGGACAGAAGCAGTGTCAGGGACAAGTGCGGGGACTGCTTCTCCAGCCCGCGCCCTTCCGGTCTGCAGCATCCCCGGGCCGACACACCCCACTGGGGACCTGGATGCCCCGAGTGAGGAGAATGGGTCTGGGGTGCGGACAGCGAGCAGGGGTCCCTCGGGCCCCTGGATTCACAGAGTCCCAGGCGGGTCCTCATCACAGTGGACCTGGTTTCGTAGGCACAGTGACTGAGGAATATGATGAAGATATCCCGCCCCTGTCCCAAGCTGAGGGCAGACCAGCGTGCCTGGGGCGCTCCGTGACCCCCCAGGCTCCTCTCAGGCGGGAGGAGGTGGCGAAGTGTGCAGGTCTAACCTGAGTGGCTGTAATACAGCATCACCACGTCTGTGGGCTGCCCTAAGAGCCGACAGCAAGCAAGTGTGGGCGCCACCGCCCTGAGCCGTGAGACCAGCAGCACCTGGATCGCCAAACACGCAGCAGGACGGCACCTGCGGGGAGATGCGGCAAGGCGCATGCGAGGGTACATCTGGGCTGGGCGTGGCCAGGGCTGGGCGTGGCCAGGGCTGGGCGTGGCCAACGCACAAGTCCTCTGCCCTTTCCTCTGCCTGTTCCGCTTCCGGAGCCAGCGAGGCCCGCGGAGCCAGCACAGGTCACTGAGCGGCCTGCGTCAGCCGACGGGGAGCAGTCGTGCAGTTCCCAGCCTGAACAACTGTGCATGGCAGCCCTGAGAGGGAAGCGTGCCCGTCCTCAGTGGAAGGGCCCACCCACGCCCAGGGAGGAAGTGGGAGAAGCAGGTGTGGTCCCTTTCTCACCCGTTCTTCCGCGCCTCCGGTGCACCTGCTCGTAGCCCAGCCTGTCTACACACGGGTGCTCTGCGCTGCCCTTTACACATCTGCGCCCAAAACAGGAGCCGCGCCCGGGGTTTCCAGAGTCCTGCCTGCCGCTCTGCTTTTGTAAAAACTCGAAATCGACATCTGGACCATTTAACTGGAGGAACTTATTTACCTCCCGAACCTGAAAGCCCAGAGCATCACTCAGCGCCCCAGCCACATGGTCCCCTGGGTCTGCTTCCTCGCGGGCAGCGGACTTGCTGGGGGCAGCTCATTCCTGCCAGGGGCCAGAAGAGCCTCAGGAATGGCCTCCCTTCCCATCAGCATCTGGCCACTTCTGTCCCCATGGATCAAAATCCGGGACTGCCGGACACTGTTGTTCAGGCTGTGAACTGCACCACTGCTCCTGTCGGGGTTACTGATCTCCACGCCAGGCTGGGTCTGGGCTGCTTGCTAAGCCAGTCCCGGGGGTCAGGGAGCAGGGACGGCCCAACCAGGTCCCGGGCCCACTCCCCGGGACTGATGCCACCCCAGCTGTCCCCGGCTGGGGGACAGGAGCGAGAAGAGAGGGCTCCCCAGACCCCAGATGGAAGAGCAAGGCCACGAAGCACAGTGCTGGGCACCCCGCTGCCCCAACAGTTTAAGGCTGCCAGCCCTGTCTCCCTCCTGGTGGCCCATACTTCAGGGTCTTGGTCCCCAGCAATCAGCTCACTGGCAGTGCATCAGGCAGGACACAGGGGCAGGGGGTGCAGTGACGCGCACCTATCGCTCCTGCAGGGCCCCACGCTGTCCACCCTCGGGCCACTGCCGTCCCCGCACAGGTAGGAGGGTGTCATGGTTTATGTCAGTGGCCCCCAGGCCTCATGTATTTGCATTGTGCATTTGTGATTGGTTCACTGTCTAGTGCTTGGATTGGTGGTGTCAGTGCTATATCCTCCTAGGGGGTGGAGCCAGGATGTGATGTAATGGCAGGAAGAAGGTGTGTCTCTCTCTTTTGCCGGTTTCCGCCTTGCCGTTTGCAGCAGTCATGAACTGAGGCCCTGCCATGCCACCCTGCCTTGGAGCCAACTGAGTATGGACTGAAACCTCCAAAAACTGTAAGAAATAAACCTTCCCTTTCCCAACTTTGGGCATCAGGTATTTTGTCTCAGCGATGAGTAAAAAGTAGCTAAGACAGAGGTGACACCCTCCAGATGATGGTGCAACTCCAGGCTCCACGCAGGCTCCTCACTGCCTGTCTCTGTCTGCGACCCACCTGACCCTGGTGCTGCCCAGTCTCAGGAGAATTACCTGTCACCCATGGGACGGCCCCACTCGGGTAGCCATGTGAGCCCGCCCAACGCTCCCTGCACCCCAAGAGGCACCCTCAACCCAAAGAGAAGCAGCAAGAAAACTTCTTTTCCTTAGCTGAACACCACGCCTGCCCTGGAATCAGACTTTGACAAGACCACAATCGCATCCTGTCCCCCGTCCTTCTAGAAAGCAGGAAGTCTCTATCCATGGGCTCCTGGGGACCCATGCTTGGAGCCACTGACGCCTCCCACTGACTCACGCATGAAAGGAGGGACCTGCATGGCCAAGGGGCGGAGATGCAGAGGAAATGTGGGACCCTGCGGAGCAAGCTCCCCAGGCCTCCGCTGTGTGACACTGGGCGGCCACTTCACACACACACTCAGATGACCAAAGCCCAAAGCCCCAGCACCCTGGTCAGGCGCTGCGCGTGCCCGCAGTGACATTACTTCACAGGACAGAGGAATGCGCTGGTTCTGAACCTCAGTGGCTCTCAGACCCGGGGCTTTTCCCGTCCATGTGTTTGCTGCCTTCTTCAAAGCACTCAAATCTCTGGACGTGGCCCTACCAATTTTGTAACCGACGGCTTGGTCCCTCCTCCATCCAGGAAGCAGAAGGAGCCTCAAGGCCCTGGAAAGGACTAAAGTTGGGGCCCGCTGCATGCAACCAGAGCTGTGCCCAGGGTGGCGGCTTTTTCTCCACAGGGAAGGCGCCCTCACTCAGAGATGTCGCCAGGTGTCAGGAATCACAGCTGTGCACTGCGTTAAAGAAAGTCGTCAGCTGGCTCAGCGGCAGTCCTGGTAATTCTCGTGTGTGCATGCATGTCTGTGTGTGCATGCGTGCGTCTGCGTGTGTATGCAGGCATGTGTCTGTGTCTGATTGTGCGTGCATGGGTGTGTCTGTGTCAGTGTGCATGCGTGTCTCTGAGGCAGGGTTCCCTGTGTAGCTCAGGCTGGCTCGAACACCTCAGAAGCAGAGGCAGCCAGGCTGGGGCAACACCAGACCCCCGAGGCAGTGGCCTCAGCTCATCCCAGTGGGCCCAGCGATGGTGTCCCAGGGACCATGGTGTGACCAGAGCTCTAGCCACCTACAGCCAGAGAGCAGAGCGAGCACCTGGACTTTGCTGTGGGGAGACAGGGGAGGGGACCCTAGGCCACTGGGAGTCCCCTGACGAAGCCCCTTCCTGGAGCTCTTGCTATGGGTGTCTGTCCTACATCGGTGACCTGAGGATCAAGTTTGAAAAGCAAAGAAAGGAGGCAGGGCAGGCCCCAGAGAGCGGGAGGGCAGGGCGGGAGGAAGGACACGAGCTCCCTGGGGTCCCGGGAGACGCATGTTCTGGAGTGAGTTCAGGCAATCCCTGATCAGACACAGGCCACTTGGTGACCTAGGGGCCCCTCCCCATCCCCAGCAGCCACCTGATAAAGCACCGCTGAGTCTGTGGAGCAAACCGAGGAGGACCACCGCGCTGCTGCCCCTGTCCACATCTGCCCGGCAGCAACAGCCACACAGCGGAGCTGGCTTCTGACCGCAGGTGCAGCCCACGATGCTGCCTTCATTTCTCCTCCGTCTCCTCCCCTGCCCCTCCCCTTCTCTCTCTCTCTCTCTGTCTGTCTCCAGGGTCTTGCCATGTTGCCCAGGCACAGCCACCACCCAGCCACATGAGGCTACGCTTCTAGGCCCAGAGAGGGACGGAGGGGACGAAGCCACGACAGCCAGGTGGACGTGATCAGTGCTGTTCCAGCAGGCGTGGGGAGAAGGGGCTGGTGGGCCTGCCCTGTCATGTGTTCAGCAGGGGCCCGAGGGTGACAGGACCAGGATGGTGGGGAGTGTGCTGCCAGCCGGGCGGGGTTCAGTTGGGCCCTGCTGGGCAGGTTGAAACAGCAGGGTGGGCAACATGGGGGGTTGGGCTGAGGCTGCACCAGGAGCTGAAGAGAAGCAGTCAAGCAACACTGGGGCCATCAAGGGACCTGGGAGCACGTGAGGGGGCGGCAGCTCCAGAACAGGTCCCAGCCTTCCTGGCGCCCCTGCACCTACAGCGTAGCCCCCTGTCCTCCGATCCTGGCCAGGCTGCGTGGCCTCCTCCTGACCTGGAGTCACCAAGGCCTCGTTCTCTCTCTGGGGACAGCCTCAGCCGGGCCGCAGCACCACAGCCACAGGACTGCAGTGCACAGCCTGGCGCCCCGTGCCCCTGCTGCAGCCAGGAGGTCCTGCGCGACGGCCCTGCAGGACAGGTGGACAGGACAGGACGCGCCTCGGATGGCAGCCCAGCCCGAGTCATCTGTGCTGACCCAGCAGTCCATCTCCCTGAGCCTCTCCTGAGCCCCGCCAGGTGTGCAGGAGGACCCGGGGGAGGCCCCACAGTGCACACTGGCCCAGGTAGGGACAAGGGCGAGTGAATATGCTGTGAGAGTATAAATTTAAAAACCCATGACACCAGCCAGGCGTGGTGGTGCACGCCTGTGATCCCAGCACACAGGAGCTGAAGGAGGACTGCCATGAGTTCAAGGCCAGCCTGGGCTACACAAGGGAGGTCAAAGCCAGCCTGAACTACATAGCAACATTCTGTCTCAAAAATATAAAAAGCCGATTACATCAAAGACACACTAATGCCACCACTCTCGCCACTTCCAGCAGCACTGTGAGTCCCCTTTCCTGCGTGTCTCAAGCAGTGTGACCAAAACCGTGGTGCGTGCTGCTGCCAAGCACCACTGCATGTAAGGGAAAGGCAGCCCCCGAAAGCTTGGTGATGGTCCACCTGCGTCACTCACTGGCTCTTCACCGTGCGACTTCCACTCTCCCTGCAAGGGAAAACAACAGTGAGAGGAACACTGTGAATCAGCTCAAGACACGGAGGCGGCCAGGACAGCGCTGGGGCGGCCAGTCAGCAAAGAGGACTCTGGAGCTGCCTCTGGAAGCGGCCAGCACGGCAGGACGAGCGTGTGCAGCGCGGGGCGGAGGAGGGTCTGAAGGGGGATTCGGACACCATGTCTCTGACTGCGACAACACTCTGTAAATTGGAAACACTCGCTGCCTACTCTCATCTCACCTCCTGGCTTTTAAACAACTTAGATCCCAAAACACCGCTCATTCTTCACCAGAAAAGGACATGACTGGTCAGCCAGTGAGACCCACGGCCACGGCCCCGAGGAGTGACCTCACTGCTGTCCCGCCCCGCTGTTGCTGCCACCCGGGTCTGTCCTCCCCGAAACGAAGGTGTCAAAGATCGGGGATGCCACATCTGAAGCCCTGTCCCCTACCGTTCTGTGTCCCTGCTCGCTCGAGGCAGTGGCCCTGGTCCCTCCAACCCCAAACCCTCTGTCCCTCAGGACTCAGTCTCCTGCATCTCCTCTGGGAACGTCTTTCACCACGCCAGCTTGGGGTGAGGTTTTCTGAATCCCGTAGTCGTCACCACCGCTGAGCACACTGTGGGCTGGCTGCAGGGTCACTGCGCACTGCTGCTCCAAGCCCTCTCTGGGGGGCGGGGGGGGGACTGCCTTCCCAGCTCTGCCCGGACCCCGATCCTCTATGAGTCACGTACGCTGCCCATCGCCAAAGAAAACTCTGCTGCCCATTAATAAAACGTGGAAAACAATTTAATTTGGAATTTCATTCCCAGCCCCGCTGGTCTGTTCCAGGCAACACACACAAATAAATTAAGAAGGATTAAAGTCCACAGTGTGGGAAGTTGGTTTTTCAGTCACAGGAAGGCAGCCTCAGCTGAAAGTACCACCAACTTCAGTCTCTGAATCCAAACACATGATCCTGTTCTCTCCGGCGACTGCGTTCAAGGTGGGAGGCAGAAGAAAGCCAAGGTGCGCGTAAGCGGCGGTTACCCAGCAATCACAGAAAAAGACACAAGGCTCCGTGCTTTCCACCGTCCTGCTCTGAGGGCTGAGAACAGCCGGCTCGGCCATGGTGCCGTGCGACAACGGAGAGAAATAAAAGTTACAGTCTAGAAGGATCGGAGAGGTGAACACTGAAAATGTTAAAATTCAAGGGGAAGTTCACCACGGCGTGGACACGGCCTAACCCCATGACGACAGAAGGTGCCACACTTCCCGATGACCACCTCACTACAGCCGAACGGCCTCGCCGAATCCTCTCAGAGCAGATCCCAGAGAGGTCGGGAGCCGGCGGTGCCCGCCGCTCACTCCCGCATGCAGCCCCGCGCCGGGCAGCGAGACCCTGGTGCGATATCTACCTGCTGAACAAAGTCCAACAGTTGCGTGGAGGGGCAGCCGCTGACGGGGGACCGTAGAGTCCGGTGCTGTGGGGCGGGACATCGGCCAACACTGACGTGCGCAGTGTCAAACTACACACACAGACGACACTGATGTTTTGAGCAAAAGCACAGGACTCTGGAGCCTTATTGATTTACTGGACTCTGTGTCCTTATGGGAATAAACATGGCTGAAAGAACGGAGCAATCCAAGGTGGAAAATCCAGTCGCTAATTGGGCAAAGACTTTAACAGACCCAGTAGGCTGGACGGGACTCCTGGAAACCACGTACGATCTAAGATGCCACCAAGAGGCTGGACGCATCACAGGACCGCACTTCCTTCCAGGTGTTCCGTGTCAGCAGAGACAGCCGGTTGAGACCACAGATGTGGGCTCTTGGTGAGCATAGAATTCACAAGAGGTGGTCAGTTTCTTATTTTTGCCCATTTTGATTTTCTATTTTCTGGAGTAACCAAGTGTCACTTTTCTAATGCCGCCATCATGTCACAGAGATCCTGTCTGAGCCAGAGGACCCGGGGCCACGGCTGGACAATTCAGGTCACAGGTGTGCGGAGCTTGCTCAGGGATCAGCCAGGACACTGCTGTAATCCAGGGCTCGTCCCCGAGGGACCTCTGTCACTCCAGAGGGGACACCCCTACACGCTCGAGGAATGGCCAGTGGGTCCCAGGCTCACTCCTGCCACACTGGAGCAAACCCACCTTGTTTTCTTGTTGGCAACAATTTAAAAACCAATCGTATTTATCGCTGTCCCTTTAAAGAGAGATGTGCCCTCGAAAAGTCACCTTCTTTACAGATTGGGCGTTTACAATAGTGCAATCCTTCTCTTTTATGGACACGGAAACTATTTTTCCTCCATGCTGGCATCGCATAAGCAGAAATAAATATTATTGCACTAGCTGTACAAACACAATTCACGTGAAGAAAAATGTATTCTATGTCTGAAATACTGCCCCTCCATGTATTTTCATAAGCGCTTTACACGTGATATAAAATACCAGGCAATCCTGAAACCAAGGTCCTGCACTCCGCTGCAGGATTAAAGAGAGATTTAAGGGACACGAAAACCTAAAATCACTGAACAGGAACACGAACACGAAGATGACGATAACACGGTAGGAGAGGGCGCCGCGCCTGGGCTGCGCTGCTTCACACGAGCGTGTTCAGCTCTGCGGCGCTCTGCCCAGGTGCGCGCTTAGCGTTTCCTCCGCAGCTGGTCCCCCGGGACCCGGGGACGCCGGGCACAGAAAGTCATTTCTCAGCGCTCCAGAGAGCAGCTCAGACTCACGCCCACGTGGAGGCCTCGAGCAGCAGCCCTGCTTCCCGGTGGACAGGCCCACACTGCCCACATCCGGACCTCCACCTGTCCCCCCCAGGTGTCACTGACACTGTCACCGGGTCCTGCTCGTCTGTTCCCCGAACTCTCACCAGGCTCATCACGTTTTGGGGCACTGTTTTGTCAAAATTCCTTCTTATTCCTGCCCGTGAGGAGCTTTGCCCGCTTTCATGTATACAACTTTACAGCTCCACTCAACGCAAAAAGTCTGCAAACTGCTGCCACAGACAAAACAGTTTGGGGAAAATAAAATAAAAAGAGTAGTAAAAGAAACTACCTAAAATCAACGTGAAAAATCCTCGGTCTCCTGGTGCCCAGGCGGCTGTGAGGGCTCAGCCCAGCTCCGGCCACACCTCCACCAGAAGGTCATTTCTCAAGGTCATTTTTTAGTGTGTGCCCACCAGGAGACCACTTGCACCCAAGAATGCTGGAAAGAGGGAAATCCATCGCCCTGACAGTCCTGACGGCCATCGGTCATGGAATCAAGCCCCCAGAGTTTCTATCGATCGGTAATTACTGAACAAGCTAAGTAGATTAAAGGACTCCTCCGCTCATCTTTCAAATTCTTATTTGAATAGTCTCAGCTATAATATTCTACAAATACTGAGGAAAATCGATGAGATTAGAGATCTTGCTGCTAAACCCAAGCGGTCATGTTATCCTCGCTGCTAATGAAAGGAATTAAAGTCACCACTCTCTCCATCCTGGCTGCCTTCGCCGACACAGGTGGGGGGAGAGGAGCGGGGGGGAGAGACAAGAATCCAGGGGGATGGGGGACGGGGACGGACGGGAGGAAGGGAGGAGGGAAGGGGGAAGGAGGGGAGGGGAAGGGAGGGCGGAGGCTGTGCTAGCCCGGCAGTGGACCAGCACAAACTATACAGCCTCACACAGAGGCCTCAGGTGCTGCAAAAGGAAGAAAATCCCAAAACTCTACAGCAAGACACAAACAAGCACGTGGCAGGGCAAACTAAATCTCCCCTTCTGGGTGGGGGGACGACTGGATCTGGATTGTCGGCACCCTGCCTGTCTGAACCATATCCACAGCAGACACCTGGTGGCCACCTGCTTTCCTGCCCCGCTGGTCTGTCCTACGAGGCCTCAGGTCCCCTCCCGGCGGGCTCCAGAGCTGGGCTGCTCCGGGGGCAGGCAGGAGGCCCATCTGGAGCTGAGTCCTTGCTGCCCTCCCCGAGGTCCTGTGCACGTCCTTCCTCGTCCGGCGGGCAGGGGGCTGCTGCATCAGCTCGGCCACAGCCCGTGGGGTTCCAGGCAGGAAGGAGGCAGGGCAGCCTGGAGCCCTCAGGTATCCAGGCCCGGAGAAGCCAAGATCCCACTTCAGAGGGCTGGGCTGGGCCAGGGTGGGGGTCCTGGGCACATGGAGAGGGGCAGTGGACATTAGGAGATGGGCCTTCTCAGGCTCCACGCAGATCTGACCCCAGAGGGCAGAAGTCCCATCCGCTATCCACGGAGAAGTGGAGCCTGGGGGTGACTAGGGTGGATGAGGTCAGGAGTGGAGCCTGGGGGTGACTAGGGTGGATGAGGTCAGGAGTGGAGCCTGGGGGTGACTAGGGTGGATGAGGTCAGGAGTGGAGCCTGGGGGTGACTAGGGTGGATGAGGTCACATGGTGACCTTTGCGGCCCCAGGGCGGTGTGCTGGCCTCCAGCTCACACCGTCCCTTCGGCCCCCGTGCGCTGCCTCCTCTGTGACCGTGAGTCAGGACAGCTGTTGTCTCTGGGGCTGCTGCACCCTGCACATTTGTCCCTGGAAACCGGTGCCTGGCTTGCTGTTAGCAGTCTTCAGTGCAGAAATCGGACATCAGGAAATGGAGCTTTAAGACTTCAAACGCCAACCAAAGCCTCGGGGTTCATTTACCAAACCAGTACAAGCGCAGGCGCTGCTCCTGGGCATCTGGGAGGCTGCTTCTGTGAAGCTGCATCCCAAAGGCGAACTTCTCACAGCCAGTGACTCTACAGAAAGCGATTCCAAGGCCCCCCGGGGCCCCCCGGGCTCCACACAGCCACAGCACCCGGCACGTAAGGGCAGCCGGGCTGAGGACGATGTCTGAGCCTTCCAGGCCAGTGTGGACGGGTCTGCAGGGCACTGAGGCGCAGCCCAAGGCCATCTCCTGCCTGTGACCGCCATGCCGTGCTTCCTGTAGGGCCTGGGTCCCTGCAAGTGTCTGGTGTAGACCCCGAGTCCCAGCTCAGGCAGCTCAGTGGCTCTGCACCCTGTGCTGAGAGGTGACCTTGATGGCTGAACACAGGCATGTCACCGTGTCACTGCCTTCTGGAATCAGAACCCATGGGATGCAAGGCCCAGGACCCGAACAAGGGGACTGCTTGCTGCCTTGCCTCCTGGGGGTCCTGCCCCATGAGACCCTGGAGAGACTCAGGATCCCTCC
This sequence comes from Dolichotis patagonum, assembly GCA_004027295.1. Lineage (NCBI taxonomy): Eukaryota > Metazoa > Chordata > Mammalia > Rodentia > Caviidae > Dolichotis > Dolichotis patagonum. Next base: position 9,244 of record PVJX010010306.1, on the reverse strand, counting down.
CCAGGTCAGGGTGGAAATGTTCCCTTCTGAACACTGCTTAACGCCAGCCACCACTGAACGCACCTCCCACAGCCTCTGCCCCACTGGCAAAGTCCTCCCTGCACACAGGGCCACAGGACACAGACTGACGCCCCCTCAAAACTCATCCTGAGACCAGGAGCCTGGAGCTCACAGGGCAGGGGGCGCTCCACCGCTGCAAGGCAACAGATGCCCCGGGTGTCAGGGTGGATGCCAGGAGTCCAGGTCCTGCAAGGACAGAGGCAGGAGGAGGTGGGGGAAGGCTGCAGAGGCCGGAGGACGGGGGGACGGGGGGGACCCAGGGCCCAAGAACACAGCAGTGGGGGCACTGGGCACAGGGAAGGACGGTTTCTCCCCAGAGCGCTGAAGGAGACGCTGCCCTCAGGGGGCTTGGGCTCAGGAAACCCTGCGCAGACTCCTTGCCGCCAGGCCGGTGGGGAGACAAAAGTGCACCACCCTAGGCCCCGGGACTGAGGATCTGAGATGAGCTAATGGCCACAGGAAAGAGACGGAAGCCCCTTGGGTTTCCCCCGAGTGGTGGCCTGCCCGTCTAGGGGCTCAGGTGTGGCCTCACGGGCTGTGTGGGAAAGAGACACGAGTTCTGCCTTTGTAAAGTGGGGCGGCAGCATTTGTGACCCCACGGGCTGCTGTAACCATTATTACCCTAAAACCATGGCCAGGGCCGAGGTTGGTGCCAGGTGTCACCAGTCACCTGGCTCCTATCCCAAGTGGACGGAGTGGGGCGGGCCCGGGGGACTTTCCTCAGCTCAAGTGGAAGCAGGAAGTCTCTGCTCCAGGTCCCAGAGGGCACGGAGGGCCTGGCTGGACCCCAGCACAGGCCATGGCTATAAGGGAGCCGTGACAAGCACAAGTCCCCGGGTAACCAAGGCAGCGTGGCAAGGACACAACTGGCCTCTGAGGACACGGACCAAGGCACAAGGCCCAAGGGCACCAAGGCCCGCGCTTCCGGGCTGGCCAGGGCTGCAGGACCTGCGGCGGCAGCATCGCCTTCGCCCTGGCGCCTACCACACAGGACTCTTCCTGGCCAGGACCAGGGAGGATACAAACGAATGAGGTCCCCAGCAGGAGCCTGGCCAAGGTCCCGGGGAAATGACGTGATGGTGGAAGGCAGGGGGAGCCCAGAGGCTGAGGGAGAGCCACGGAGTCAACACTGGGGGCGGGGCAGGGGCGCTGGGCCCCAGGCTCCCGGGAGACTGGGCTCGGTCCCCAGGGGCAGCCCGCAGCCACCTCCTCAGGGACAGGGTCCCCTTGCTGGGCCCCGCTCTGGTCCACGCCCCGTCCTCCCCAGCTGTGCCTCTTGTCACAGGCTGGACGACTCAGTGAGATTACGTCGGGAACCCACACTTGGGACAGGACCAGGCAGGAACCAGAGATGTCAGCTGTCAGCCCTTTGCATCATCATAAAGAAGGTGACCTTTGGGTCCTGTCTGAGGTCCACTGGGATGCGTAGTTACACCAGGAAGACAGAGGGCCTGGGTCTGAGGATCTCACTTCCAGGGAGGGGCCACCTGCATGGGGCGGGGCTCAGATCCCACCCGGTCCCACAAGGTGACCTTCCCCACCCGCACCCAAGCCCAGCCCTGCTGAACTGGTCCTTGGCTCAAGGGGTTAGCAGAGACCGGAGCCAGGGCAATGAGTGGGCTGCTGCGTGGAACGGGGCGTGTTCTGTTTTCTCCTCCTCCATAAAGGAAGCTGCTTCTCACGCACGGGAGCCAGCATGGTGGGAGGAAGCGATTTTATCAGACTGAAACCTCTGCTGGTGCCTTCGGCTTGGTGCGAAGAATTAGCTGTGTCACATGGGAAGGAGCCAGGGCCCGGAAGGCAATTCGGGGACTCTGCGGGCTTCGCTCCTGAATGGCCGGCCCTGCCTCCCTGCCTCCCGACAGCAGGGTCGGTTCCCCGGTCACTGGGTCACCTTGGTGTTTCCTGCACACCTGTAATGGGCTTGGCACAGGCCCAGCACACCTGTAGGGGACACACGGAGAGGACGGGGCAGGTTCCAGGCTCCGGCCGGGAGTGAGGTCTTGGGGCTGGAAGGAGGCAGGAGCGGGAAGACGCAGACCTATGTGGTAGATCCACGGGCAGCCAGCGGAGGAGGGCAGTGCGGATGTGGACAGCGAGCCCCACAGGCCTGAGGTGCCCGGTGCACGCTGGTGCTCTCTGGCTGCTGCTACAGGAAGGGGAAGCCACAGTCGGGCCGGGAACATGGGGGAGACAGGAGCAGCGCACAGGCTGAGGATGCACCTCGAGATGCACCCTTCCCGCAGCACTGCAGAGACGCTGGCCGAGGGTGGGTGTCCCCATGACCCTGAGATCACCATGGAGCACCGGGCCGGTGACAGTGGCTCACCCACATCTGACTCTGTCCCTGCAGCTTCAAGAATAGCGTCACTGTGTAGGCCACGTGGTGTCTGGGTCCATGGCTCTAGAGACCAAGGCCAATGACAGGGAACGATGAGGAGTGAGGGACCCCAGGGGGACAGCAGGTGACAGGGAAGGCAAGAAAAGAAGGACAAGTATGTGCACCCACAGCCCTGTGGCTGCCATTGTCCTGTTTCGTTATCATCGCTACTGACGCTATTTCTAAGAACACTGGCACCTAGGTTGGTTTAACCCTCTCCATGCACACACGCATGCACATGTGCACGCACGGATTCCAGTCCCTCAAAGGCTCTGCATGCACCTTCTCTGTCACCTGCATACACTTGCATGTGTCTTTCCCATCTCGGTCACTTTGATTCCTTTCTTGCTCGCCCTGGTGACAACACTCAGTATGTGGGGGTGCAGGGAAGGAACCAGGGCGCCCATTTGTCTCTGTCCCCGCCTGTCACCATTAAGGCCAGCAGCTGCCGCCTATCACACGCACCCTTTAGCACACTGAGAAAGTCCCCGGTTTCGAGGTGTTGCTCTGCACCGCCAGGAGGCTGTGGATTCCGGAAGGGCCTTCTCTGCCTCTTTATGGCTTTGCCCTCTTTCCATGGATCTGGGGGCCACAGAGTGGAGAAGACCACAGCCGGACACACAAGAACCCTGCCACACCGGCACAGTTCCACCAACAGTAGACTCACGTTTGCAAACCTTGTGCCTGGGGTCCTGGGAGGATGTGTCTGCTCCCCACCTGCAGGGCCCCTCCCAAGGCTGCACATCCCAATGCCCGGGACTCAGGTCCCAGAATGGTGGGGAAGCACCCTGGTGGTTCGGCAAGATGTCCACGTCAGGAGCCCTTCCCCAAGGTCTCAGACTTCCAGGCTGCTTCTGCGCTGCTCTGAGGGGACCTGCGCGTGGCTCTGCGAGAGACCACGTCTGTGTGACCTCACTCCCAACGCTGCAGGGGCTTCACTGTTGTGACAAGGTCCCAGGGTGATGCCAGCGGCTTCTCCCCATAGCTCTGCTGGAAATAAAGCCGATGACACCCAGCTTCTCTCGCCTTCTCAGCCTAACGGCCTCCCTCCCAGTACTTTCCCATTCTCCGACCTTAACGAAAGCTCATCACAACAGCCCCATCCTTGCACGATGTCTCAGCAAACTCCACGGTTTGCTGAACAGAGTCCTAACTCTGCAAGACGATGGTGCCAGGAACATTAATTTGGAGTCATTCTGTCCTCCACACCATTGAGAAGCTATTTAACACATTGCACCCCCCTCACTATGACGGGAACCTGGTGACATCAGCACTCGATAAATAAATATCTGAGCCAGTTCAACGGTGCCATCCTCTAACGCCATGCTTGGAGTATTATCCCTCCCTCCCCCACACACAGCGTACTGTCCCATCACGGGAATACATCTCAAACACCCGAGTGTAAGAAATCCAAGATCGGCAGTTTCTACCAGATACTGTTTCCCTCTGCTGAATAAAAGGCTCTGATTCTGGGTAGCAGGGTAGCAGGGACAGCCAGCTGCCAACTCCCCTGCCTGGGGACACAGGAGGAGGGAGCCCCAGGTCTCTGTCCCCATACCCTAACCCCAGCCCAAACCCACCCCAACCCCAACCCTGGCGAGCTGCCTCCTACGCCATTCGGACTAGCAAGCCCCTGAGGAGCCTCTGAGGGGCTCCCCTGACACGTGACTTGGCTGGGACCCTCCGCCCACTCTGGGTCACATCAGCCTCCTGCGGACAGGAGCACAGGCCGAGCAGCTGTGGGGAACCAGCCGTGAGAACCAGGACCGTCACCTTCAAGGCGTCCTCACTGCGCCATGAACTCGGCAGCGCTAGAGGTTCTCATGCCGCGACCACGACTGGCGTAGCGGGAGAGCAGAGGACCCTAGCGGGCGTGGGAGGAGGCAGCACCCGCAGCAACCCGGTGAGTGAGAGTCACAGACAACCGCTACCTTCCGTGCGACGATGCCAGTTTCCTTTCAGGACAAGGGCCCGGATCCCGGGTTTTGGAGCTCACATAGAGCAGGTAACACCATAGAGGGTTCTACAAAGCCAGGCGGGACTGGGTATGGTGGTGCTCGGTTAGGGTCCCAGCACTCTGGGAGGCTGGGATGGGAGGATCCCCACAAGTTCAGGCCCTGCTTGGACCCCTTAGTGACTTGATGAGACCTCATCTCAAGAAATGAAACCTAAAGGGCTCAGCCCCGCTCCGCGCAAAGGCAGAGGATCTCCCAGGAGCAGCCCCTGGGCTCGGCCCCACCTCACCCCAGAGGGGGCGGCGCCAAAGCTGGGAGCCTGTTAAAGCCACCTGCCCGCCTGCCCATCACTGAGATGCAAGAGGACACCGAAAGCTTTCCATAGGTCTGCAAAGCACCGACGGAAGCCAGGACGCACGCTGCAGACCCACGCCCGGCCCTTCGCAAATCACCTGGCACATTTATTCCCACAATTGAGGGGAATGCTTTTCTTGCCCCCTGAAAAATCAGGGCAGACTGACAAGTTAATTGAAAAAAGACATACACACTCATCCACAACGGCACGATATTCAGCAGGCGCAGGCAAAGAAACACTTAAAATCCATCAGTTTCAACAAAAAGCAATTACCCCGGCCCAGCTCCCATGTGCGTCCTGCGCCCTCGGCCCATCCGTCTGCTGGGCGGCTCTGCCACGAAGACGCGTGAAGGACTACTCACTCCTCCCCGAGATTCCCCTTCCGCCCTGTCTCATCGCTCACCTTCCTCCTCTCCCCGCTTCCCAGTCAGACCTGGCCTCCTCAGGCCTTGGAGCCTCCGCAGGGGTCAGCAAGTGCATCTCAAAACTAAAGGCCAACCCTTGACTCTGGACTTAAAAGCCCAGGCCTTGCCGTGAGTGGTGGCACACACCTGTGATTCCCGCACCTGGAGGCCGAGGCAGAAGCTGCGAGTTTGAGGCCAGCCTGGGTGCAAAGTGCGTTCAAGGCCAGCCTGAACTGCACAGACATAGACCCTGTCTCTACAAAAGAAAGAAAGAAAAAGAAAAAAGGAAGCACCAAGGCCCATCCAGCCCTCCAGACTTTTAAATGGGCGTTATTCCACCTCCTGAAAGCCCCGCCAACTCCCGCACCTTCAGCATCTGCATTAGCAGATTCAACAACTCTGACCAAAAATGTTAGGGAAAACAATTCCAGAAATTTCTAAAAGAGCAAAACGAATTTCCTGCGTTCTACACAAGATTCGGAATCCACACAAGCAACGTGACATGTGAGTGTGCCCCACTGGGACCTCCGGCCTCACACAGACCCCCGTCTCCCCAGCTGCCCTGCCAGCTGTGCTCCCCAGGTGCCAACCCAGCAGGGGGGGCTGCACCTGCACAGAGCACGCACGCCGGCCCTGGCTGTCCCTCCCCGCACAACACAGTGCGGCATGGAAGTCAGAAGCCACCTTAGATGGCTACAGGACACAGGAAGATGTTCAGAGAGAGGCCACCACAAACACTGTGGCACTGACAGTGGATTCAGGGTCTGATGGGCTCCTGGACTCAACTGCAGACACCGAGGGCAACCTGGAGTCTGGAGCAAGAGGAAGAGAGCAGAAGAACAAAGCAAGGAAACGCGTTCCAGACAGCGGCTAAGAAAGGGCGCCGCCCACCTGCTCCTGCAGCCCCTCCAGGGCTCTGGGCAGGAGGCTGAGTCCCACCCACCCTGGATATGCCTGGAGCCTGGCAGGGGATCCATGCCCTAAATTCCTTGCATAGACTATCAGGGCTCAAAGTCCGGGTCTCCCAGGCCATGACGCGGAGGAGACAGAGAGCCCACACATCCAGCTGCCTGTCAGGAGCTTTGAGGAACCAGGGGGCACCAAGGAGGACAGAAGAGCACGGCCGTCCAGAGCTCCGGTGGCCTCGTGGCCTGGGTGTGCAGTGCCATCGGGACCTGCGTGGCCAGTGGTGAAAGCTGGGGTTCAGACAAAGCCAAGGAAGAGGCGACACCTCCCCCAGATCGGGGACTCAGATGCTTCCCAAGGGAAAAAGAGGCCAGAAAAATCCTCCACCTGTAACCTTAAAACCGAAGTGTGCCTATGCTTGACTGAGCAGCCGGAAACGCTCCAGCACTAAGGGCTTAAGCGAAAGCGGACGCGGTGATGCTGCCCTCGACTGCGCGTGGGCTGCAGACCTGGAGCACAGCGACGCCGGCCCATCCTCACACGGGCATCGAGGGCAGCTTTACAGCACAGGGCAGACGTGGGTTTGGGAAATGCCACCCCGCTCCCCAGCCCCTGGCCCAGCCACAGTCCGAGGTGTTATCTGGAGCAAAAACGTCAGTAAAGACACAGGATCCAAAGCTCGGAGGCGAAGGAGGCCGTGACCCCGGTCCTGAACCCCCCCAGTCAGCTGGCCAGGGCGTTTAGCCGTCCGGCAGTCACCTGGGTTTGCCTTTGCCCTAGGGGTCGCATACAGAGACCAGTGCAGCTGACTTTCTCCAAATGTCCAGCCACACCCAGCCGCGCGAGGGCTCTGGGAGAAGCCCTGCCGTCCTTCCGGTCCTCGCATTCTTAATAAAGTAAAGTCATTCACACTGGTTCGTGGTATATTCTGGTGAAGACTGTGTCTACACCTTTTGAAAATTAGCCTTTGACACCACACGGGGGATGAGTCTTTGGATTCATCCACCATTTAAGTTGTGATCACAGTGTAAGGTAAAAAAAAGTTTGCGTTTTAAAACTGTATTTCACTAAAAGGTGCGTGGTCGTCAACCCCTCAGAAGACCCCTCCTGGCTTTGAACACTCAGCCCGCCACCCTTGCCCCTTCTGGCGCAGCTCCGGAAGTCCTCTCACAGGAGAGTCCTTTGCTCCATGTCCTAGATCCATGTGAGACGTCCATGGTCCTCCGACCTTGGGGAAGAGGCCGCAGTCACACGGAGTCCGATCTGGAGGATAAGGCGGGTGAGGACACCATCACGTTTCCCTGAGCCCGCGGCTGGTGGACAGCGCCCGGCAGCAGCACTCTGCCGCTTTTACTACACCAGTAAAGACACTCAGGAAAGAGGATTCCAGAGCCGCTTCAGAAAGCGGCAAAGATGATGGATGAGTGTGCTTGAGGTGAGGGCGAGGATTCCTGGCCATGTGTCTCTCACTGTAATTGCCTTTTCATGTAAATATTTGTCACATTTCCACCAGCTGTGTATGTGGCGCTGCCAGGACACTGCCTTAGCCCTCCACCCGGCATGATCCCCTTTAACTAAGCAAGTCAGCGGGTGACAGTCATTCTGCTCTCAGGCCCTGTTTAATCCTTCTGCCTCGGGTGCACAGCAAGCAGCCAGTTCCTCTAGCACCATCTCGAGCTTATCAACTTGATTCTCAATGAAAAGGGCAGAGAATCAGGTACAGACCAATGCCTTGGGCCCTCTCCTGCCTACCCTATGCCCAGAACACATGGGGCAAATTCTAACTTAGCACACCGGGGCTCACCTGCACTCCCAAATGCCTATGGTTTTGCCTTTGCAAAGTGAGTGAAAAGACAGTGCCACCTACAAGAACAAGTCAAATCAAGTGAGAACGCTGTTTGTCTGTCTGCAATGGACTGACTGCACTCAGCGCCAGGAGGACAGGGCTGTGGGGCTCCAGGGGAACAGGGGTCCCCTGGTCAGACCCCACAGGTGGAGGGGAAAGAGGCCAGGCTGAGGGGGGAGTAGTTCCCAGGGTACCGGGAGCTCAGGAGCCCCTGCGCCCCACACGTCTCTGCCCCGTGGACCCGTGGCCAGTGACAGGCCTGTGTGTGCAGAGGGCAGCCAAGTGCACGCTGCGTGTCCTTGGCCCAGGACAGGGCACGGAAACTCAGGGAACACGACCCAACAGGGACAGAAGAGAGCCTGGCACCTGCACTGCACTGTGGGCACACTCTGGGGACGCTCGTGAAGGAAGCTGGGCACAAAAGGGACCAACGAGGTGTGACTCCCACCCCTCATAGATGAGGCCCTGGTGTGGAGAGCCAGGAGACGGGACAGGGACATGGGGACCCTTGCCCGGTGACTACAGGGCTGCTGCTCTCAAGATGGGGTGTTGAGACTGGCAGGTGGCACCATGAACAGACGGGGGCCCTGAGAGGCCCCTTTGCGAAGCCCACCTGGTCAACTGGACGCTGCGCTGACTCTGCCACCAAGAATAAAATTTCAACGTGAAGAAAGAATACATGTGCGAAGGAATGAAGTTCACCCGGCGTGGAGATAAGTGAGCTGGCTGGTCACCGGCTCCCCGCCCAGGTCCCCGTCCCCATGGCTCTGTGGCTCGGTGCCCGTCCTGCTGTCCTGACTCAGCGTTGTCTCTCCCAGAAGGACACTGCCGGTCACACCTCAGCCCCCTCCACCACCTTCAGCCACCAAACACTTAAAAACAAACAGAGAAACCATATCGGTCGTGACAGTTGTGAACAGGAGCGCAGGCTGAGCCGGAAGAAGGGAGCGGCACCCCTCTTATTCTGGGGCCCAATTCCTCACTTTTAACTGTAAGATGCGCCTGCGAGTTCCAGCCTCGCACAGGTGCGCACGATGCGGCCCCATGGGCAGCACGCCCGCCGTCAGGGTCCCAGAACGTAACGCATCCGTGGGGTGCTGTGGGGCCGGCGGAGTCGTGGCTGTGCTGAGAGACCTGCTTTCCCTTTGAATCGGTGCTTTGGTGGAGGACGGGGTGCCCCGAGGTTGCCCATTCGGTTTGTTCTGATGAGGCGTCCGCGGTTGCAAACCCATCTCTGTGCCGATCTCTCAAACCTTCCGATCCACAGCCCACATCCTGCCCCCGGGCGCTGGACCCCGCAGCCCACATCCTGCCCCCGGGCGCTGGACCCCACAGCCA
>PVJX010010305.1:30004-57705 GCA_004027295.1 Dolichotis patagonum | reverse complement strand
CCCCATTAACAATATCCTCTGCCTCCCTTTTTAGACAATTCCTCCCCTTTCACTCCCATAGGGTGCGCTGCTTGTTTTGGGTCCACTGCCTCCCTATATAGAGCAGCTCAATGGACCCTATCTCCTGATCTACTCTGCCTGTGTTTCTCTCTGTTAGTATTTTGAGGCTAGAGATTATAGCCAATCTTCTCTGCCTCATTTCTTCTATTCTATTTTTCTGCCTTTGATAGTCTATTTTTCTCTTCCACTCCACTGTCTGCCTCGTTCACTGAGACCTCTCTGCCACTGTTCCCAAAATGCTCATAGTCTTGTTCTCGCTCCCTGGAATGTCCTTCAGTATTTTTTGTAGGGTTGGACTGGTGGTCACAAATTCTCCTATTTCCTCTTTGTCGTGGAAGCATCTTGTTTCTCCAATAATTTTTAGAGAGAGTTTTGCAGAATACATCAGTCTGGGCTGGAGATTGTTCTCCTTCAGCACTTGAATTACTTTACTCCAAGCTCTTCTTGACCTGATGGTCTGTGTCGAGAAGTCTGCTGTGATTTTGATGGGTTTTCCTTTATAGATGATCTGTTTCTTTTCTCTGATGGCTTTTAATATTCTGTTCTTATAGTGAATTTCTGGGATCTTGTTATTATGTGTCTCGGTGTAGCTCTGTTTGGGTTGTAGGTGGCTAGAGTTCTGTATGCTTCATACCTCTGCATATCATTTCTTTTTTCTATGCTTGGGAAATTTTCCTTAATAATTTCTGTGAATAGCCTTTGTAATCCCTCTGGTTTGATTCCTGCTTCTTCATTCACATGCTTTATTCTTAAGTTATAGATCCTCTTGTCATCTTCCAGTCTTTGTATCTTTACTGCCTGTTCCCTTGTTATTTCTAAGAGATCTTCCCTTTCATGGTCACACATTTTAAACCTGTGTTCAATTTTTGATAGTCTATCTTTGGTTTCTTTCAAGCAGTTTTGCCAGCTTTCTATGGAGTCTTTAGTTTCCTGATATTCTCTTTGAATCTGTTTCATGAAATCTAGGTTTTTTCTGAATTCTTCATTAAATTTTTCTCTCCATTTGTGTTCCTCCATTCTTCTGTCTGTGTCTTCTTGAGAGGTACCCAGCCCTTCTTTTATTAATCTACTTATCTCTTGTTTAATTTGAATTAATATTTCAGTTTTGGTCCTGCTTATGAGGTCCTGAAGATATCTCTTTATGTCCGCTAACTGTGTTTGATGTTGCATTTTTGCTGCCCTCAATCTCTTTTGTATTTACCTCTCCTGGATCAATGTTCTCAGGGTTGGGGGCTGGGAGTTTTTTCTTATTTCTCCCTTTCATCATGTTTTTGGTTCCTTCCATACAAGTGTACAGTGTAATTCCCAGACCCTTTTCTTGTTGGTTAAGGCTTCTCTAGAGGGTGCAGGCTAGGAGCTTTAGCCCTCTTCAATAGATTATCAGAGATTAGAGTTCACCCACGGGCAGTGTGTGCTAGCTCCTCCCTTCTGGGCCAGTCAACCTTTGCAGGCCTTCACTGTGTCAGTGTGCACCGATCTCAGAGAAGTAATATTGTAGTGACTCACTGGGTCCCTGCCAGGGGCGTGGCCTAGTCCAAGCAGATTCCACCAATCCTCTCAGAGGGAAGCAACCAGCTGAAGCCACTTCCTTATGGAGTTAGGGCTGTCCTGCCCAAATCCAACATGTTGTCCAGTCGTTTTCCCCTTTCCCATGGGAGGGTCTTATTCCCATCACTCACCGCGTGTTGATGCCAGTCCCCGAGAACTGCTGGGCTCCCTGACCTCCGACTTCAGCGCAGCTGTGGTGGGAATTCACAGTGCCTCTGGGTGGGTTGTATTCAGGGCCGGTCTGGGTGAGCTGCATGCAGGGCTGTTCAGCTCCATGCCCCGGCGGCTCAAACCAGTCACTTTGGTGTGGATCACTTGTTCAGGTCGGGCAGGAATTCAGGCGGCTCGAGGAGGGTGCTGTGCTCGCTGATCTTATCTTCACTAATAGTAGCCCCAGGACCTCATATTCGAGCAGTTTTTTGCACTTTAGTTTCTTCCTGGGTTGTGAAAGTCCATCTCTCTCTGTTTGGGTCTCTCCAGGGTGTTTTATTCTGGCATTTGAGCTGTCTCTCTCAGAGAGGGTCTCTCTCCAGCTACCTACCAGTCCGCCATCTTGTCTTCAATGCCAACACACATTTTTCAAATGAAGAAATACAAATATAAAATAAATGCATGAAAAATTTTTCAATATAACTGTCATTTGAGAGTTGCAAATGAAAAAAATACTGTGATTCCATCTTACCCCAGAAAGAATGAATATTATCAAGAAATCAATAAATAAGAAATACCGGAGGACTGTGGGGATAAAGGAACTCTTCTCCACTGTCAATCAGAGTGTAGACTGGTGTAACTGCTGTAGAAACCAGTGTGGAGATTCCTCAAAAAATAAGATTGGAGGTTCCATTGACACAGTTATTCTCTTTCTGGGTATTTTAGCAGAAGAGTTAAAAACATCATACCACAGAGATATGTGTGCACTGATCTTTATAGCAGAACAATTTGTAAAAGCTAGATATTGGAAACAACCTAAATGTCCATCAACCAAGGAATGGATCAAAAAAGTGTGGTCCATACTCATAAGCGAAATAAACCAAACTCACATGTGTAAATACCGTATAGTCTCCCTAGTATGAGAGTTGGTAAGAATATATAAGATTTTATGGTAATCATGATTTCCCATTTCATTACTTTGAAGCCTTTCAATGTTTTCATTCATCATTTGGAATGGTTTTATTCTGTTTTGTTTGACTTTATTATGCATGATGGTATGAACAGCGGTTTTGAAGAAAACAAAACATTATGGCAGCCATTGCTGATTTAATATCGTCTTCCTTAGAAGTCCTACCATGCTTCTACTTTGCTATTACCATCGGTTTTATCATGTTGTATCTTATTGTGATTTTAACATGTGATAGTATAAACAAATCTTTTTATTCAAAATGAGATATTATAGTAGCCATTGATCATAGTTATTCGGTTCACAATGTCCTGTAATTCTTTCATTCTCTTGAATGGTTTTATACTATTGTGTTATGTTTGATATTATTGTATCTGAAACTATGTTCAACTATAGCAAAGAAAGAGATATTTTGACAGTTACTGTTAATGTCCGGTTGTCTTATTGTAAAATGTTGTGTTGCTTATGTTGTTCTGTTCTGATCTGCTTTGTTCTGCCCTCTTTTGTTTTACTCTCCTTAAAATAAAAAAAAAATAAGAAGAAGAACTGTAGGAGTAAGAAAACCCAAAATGCATAATTGCTACTGTAAAAAAAGAGAGCAAAAGAAATTGCTCTAAAGGATATAACTGCATGTATGTTTAAGTGTGGAAGATAGATGACCATACTACTGTTTCTGTTAGATTGTTGAGCAGAACTGTTAATAGTCTCATTGTTTGAATGTCTACTTTGTATGCTTTAATTTTGTAACTTGAACAACTATTTCCAAGATAACAGTATGTAATTTATCAACTAGTGAGTTCTTAGTGGGGTTTTTTTCTTGTTGTTGTTCTTTTCTTTTTTTCCTTTGGAATTCTGTATTGTTGCTACCCTTTTTTCTGTTTTGTTTGGTTGGTTTTTTTTCTTTCTAAATAAAATTTTTTTTAAAAAGTGTGGTCTTTTTATACAATTAAGTACTACTCAATCACAAAGCAGGATAAACTGGAAACTTTTATAAGTAAATGGATACAACTCAAGACCATACAGTTAAGTGAAATAAACCAGATCACTTTGTTTCCCTAGTTTGAGGAGGTAAAAGAGTAACTAAGATCCAAAATGTACAAGAGATATTGCAAAATAGGAAGAAACTTCAAAAGAAACGAGAAACTGGGATGGGAGAATGAAGAAAAGAAGGAAGCACAGGCAAAAAATAAAATATATGTATACACATATATGATAGTTAAGATAGTTATACTAATTTCCCTTAGTTCATTGAAAAGAAAGGTTTGTGATAATATTTTATGGACACATAAATTCTGACATCTTGTACTCTGAGTAACTAATATATAGATAACAATGCATAATATGTATTGTATTATGTAACAATACATAAACAATAAGTATTAACCATTGTTACTCTATTATCTTTGTGTGAAATTTTTTGTTTTGTTTTTTCCCTTTAAAATATATATAATTTATATCCAGAAAAAAGTCTAAATTTTGTCATGTTATACATATTTATGAAACACAATGCAGAAATTAAGTACAAACATCATAGACATTCTACAAAGATTTATTGAATGAATAATAACAATGTTGCTCATGTAAAAATAGAGAAAAATAGGAGACCCTGCAACTATTTCACTTTACACAGTTCATTACTGTGTAAACTTAATTTAATTAATTAGCTGGTACTCATGAATTCACTCTACCCAGGCAGGCACTTGTGTCACAGCCCCTATTGTGTAAATTTTAAAATAAAACATGTAATCAATAGTATCCAGTTAAGTAAAAATTTTTAATTAAAAAAATATTTTCCATATGTTACCTAAAATTCTCTAGTTTACCAACCTAATGATCTACTAATATCTCTGGATATCTTTAAAATAAAAAATAAATTACAACTAATGGGATTTGGGGGATGAAAAACATGTAAACAATGACTAAATCTTTGATGCACAGTACACTCACTCTCTGATAATCTTCAGTGCAACTTATTATCCTATGTCATCAGTTTTTTACTTACACAAACAGTTGTATTTGGTTGAAGCACAATGTAAAATTTTGATTCAGGTATGTATTGGGTAGTTACCATTTCAGGGTAATTTGCATATCCATTACCTTCAAAGAACTATTATCTAGGCTTTTTCAAAATTTCCAGATTTTTCCTCACCTATATTGATATAACTATCCATAATATGTGATCATATTATTTCATCTATAGTAATGAATTCAAAATATTATCTTCAATTACTCAAAAGATTCACAAAACATGTCTTAAAGGTACCATTTTTAATGGTGATAATGGCAAGTAAAAGCTAACTTTTAACCACTAGTAGAGTGGCAAATAATACTGCAAACTCACTACATGAATATTTCTGACATACATAATGTTAAGAAAACAAGTTGCTACTATTCCGAATGCATAGTAGCATGCAAATATAGATGAGTACAAATACTTTTTTCACATACAAAAAAATAGGTAAAAGATAATTCAAATATCTGCACTGTTACTACATCAGGATTAAAATAGATTAACCAAACTGGGGTAGCCATTCTCCATAAAGAGAATGCAAGGGTTTTGGCGGCAGAAGGATGAGCCTTGAATCTCAGTTTTGGTGCTTCACAATAGTAACTTAACATTTCTAAATATAGATTTTAGTATTTATTTTAATACATACACATATTTTGTAGACTATAATATGCAACTAAAAATGCAAACAGACTTAGTCTAATTCCTGGCAAATGGAAGGAGACAAGCAGCAGGTCTTAAATATTTTTTATAAATTATTATGTTTTCTTAGTGTTCTACTAAAGAATTTATAATTCTATTTTGCAATGAAAGAAATTTCTAAATATTAAGTAACATATTTCTGTCTACTTTCCTGTTATGCCTAATCTAAAAAAATGAAAACTCCTGTATCTTGGCTCCACTATTATCAATCAGCAACCCAATGAGGAGGAAAGAACCTCAAAAGCTAATTATATTATTACTTATTTGGTGGATTAATATATCAGCCATGGAAATACATATTTTTGAATGTTGTTTATAAGCTTGATTCTGCTTTGATCACAGCATATAATTCAAAACCAGCAACAAGATATCCATAAAATCTATGCAATTAAATGATTCTATGGTATGATTCAAGATATTGATAATGGTAATTATTTGAAGGGCAAGAATCTTTCTGCTGTGTTATATTTATTTATTTTTTTAATTTTTAAGGAAATAAAACCAAACAAAATAAAACAGAATAAAGCCAATCAGAACAAACAGTGAAAGTGATACATGACTTCAAATCAAGAAAATAGGAAATCAGCAATGGCTACCATAATGCCTCTTGTTATCTCCAAAATAGCTGCCTATACCATCAGATCTAATAAAATGTGATACATTTAAACCCAACAGGAAGCCACACGATCAAATGTATCAGTAAGAATCTGCTCAGGAAGCAGAAACTACGACGTGATTTAAGGACAAGAAGTTTAATATAAAGATTATTAAGTTCCAAAGGAGATCAGTATAACAAAGAATTTTTGGTGTTATAAAAAATTGTTAAAAGTATAGTAGCAGTAGGACTAAGATAACATCCACTGAAAGAATCTCACTCCCACCTCTCAAACCCACAGGGCTCAAGATAAAGATGGTAAAGTTCATTCAAGTGCTCAGTGTCTGAACTTGCTGGAAATTCAATTTCAGAAATACTAAAGGAAGTGCTCTGCAAGGAAAGTTTTGCAGAAATTGCTGGAAATGTGTCTAATGATATCACTGGGTATCTGTTTATTGACACGCATCATTACAGTGTGTATTAAGACTTAGGTCCTATAAAAAGCCACATTCACAAAGGAAGGCTAATGCTGTTACATTCACCCATACTTTAAGAGCCTATTGATAGAGCAGTGGTGCACTCTTCAGGAACCTAACAAGAAAAGCACATCAGACCCCATTTGTACTCCAAAGTGCCTTCAGGGTCCTCCACTGATACGCATGGTAGCTGACAGAAGAAAACATTAAAAGGCTCATCGCTGTTATCACAAAGCAGACACTGGGAGCTAAAAGACAGTGAACATGTAATTCAGACAGCTCATTATTTTGCCTCCTCAGTTTACATAGTCACCTCTCTACACATATCTGTATGTTACTACAGCAAAACTACTCTATATTTTCTCCTAATAAAAGAAAGCTCTTCTCTACAAGTGAAGATGTTCTCAGGATCTCCCCACAATGAGAGAGAGAAAGCACAGTCTTCACAGTCATCATATCCATCTCAATTACATCACAGTTACATGGAATACAGTATATGGTTACCTACTGATTAAAATTAATGGCTAACTTATATACAAAAGAAAACAAGAAACAAGAGAGAGAAGAAAAGTATTAGCATACAGCAGTAAACACACGTAACAGGTAAAAAAGGAACATGCAAAGCTTCTGCCCTTCCCATATCCATTAACAGATCACAGGGATAAAATTAATATATATTACTTCATTCTTCTTCTACTTATATCATATTTTCTCTGCCCTTAGCTACAACTTCAGCTAATCAGTATTCTTCACATTGTGGAATAATGTAAATTTTTTTTCTAGAAAGGCCTCAGTTCTAAATCATATTGTCATTTTTTTGTTTCTTCGTTTCTGTAATTCCACATTAACCTTTACCACTGCTCACAGAAGTAATAATATCTTAGAGAATTCTCTGGGTTTCAGATTTAGTCCTGCTTATATCCACTGGGTAACAACAATAAAATTTACTTTTGGTCATAGGGATAAATCACTCTGTCAAGTACAGTAACCCACTTATTTATTTAGTACCGTAGCATAAAGAGTCCAAATTGGACAGGAAGTAGTTTCATATCTCAGTTCAGTTCCCATAGTTAAAATTTCCAAACTAGTAAAGTTCAGAGCTGCTAGGACAGACTGCAAAAAAAAAAAATCTGTGAGAGGATTATAAAATATTATAAGGAGAAAATTCACTTTCATTTCTATTCTGTGATTCCCAAGTTCATGTTACCTAACTATGGCACAGAAAACATCTTATCTTTTCTTCAGAACACGTGCTTTAGCTTATGTGGAAATGGAAAACCAAATGTACTGCTAGAAGTTTTGCAAAGTCAGAAGGAGTTTTTCTACTCCTATATCAGTAGTACCATCAGATGAGTCTATGGTTCTCTGCCTAATTTTCAGTGGTACCAGCATATGCACGTTATGCATACCTTTCTGACTTTCCTCATTTTAGTCTCTTATAAGCCATTGTTGTTTTATGGCGTACACTGTTGTCATGATCCAATATATGGCCAAGTGTGTCACACTAATCCTAGATCATAATAGAAAACTCAGATTACATGTTCACCTGTTGTCCTATGGTTAAGAATTCAGTCTCTGCCCAGTAGCAAGTCAGTAATTGTCAAAAGAACTGGAAGACAGACCACTTAGTTCCTCCAGAATCCTAGATATCTGAGTTGTAATTCTCCTGTTGGTCATTTCCATAGTCTCCACATGGGATTGCCGTTGGCTGCAAATATTTCAAATAATTATCATTGGAGCTTCTGGAGGTCCAGTGACGTGTGCATTCCTTACCATAGCCTGAACTTGCTAAAAAAGGTGTATGGACACTCTACCTAGAGAGCAAATGGAAAAAGTCTGGAATCTCTAATAATCATATCTATATCATATTATTTATCTAATCTAGTAATGTAATCTAGTGTACATTAAAACATACTTCTATACATATTACATATATTTCTCCAAAAAAATGTGTGTGTGTGTGTGTGTGTGTGTGTGTGTGTGTGTGTGTGTGATACAAACTACTTGTCTTAGGTCATAGTATTACTGGTATTTTATTACTGGTATGATGCATGGCACAGGGACTAGTAGCAACAGAAAGAAGTATGTCTTAAAGATAATGAATCACAATGCTTTCCACAGTGATTGCACTAGTCTACACTCCCACCACCAGTGGAAAAATGCTCCTTTGTCCCCACAGCCCCATCAGCATTTGTTATTGGTTGGTTTCTTGATACTAGCCATCCTAGGGTGAGTTGGAATCTCAACATTGTTTTAATCTGCATCTCTCAAATGACCAGTGATGTTGAACATTTATTCATATATTTCCTTGCCATGTTGACTTCTCTGAGAATCGTTTATTCATGTTTAATGCTCATTTTTTGTTTGGTATTTAAATTTGGGGAGTCTTATTTCATTGAGTTCTTTATATGTTCTTTATATAGTCCTTTGTCTGAGCAAAGTCAGGCAAAATTTTTTTTCCACTTTGTCAGTTATCTCTTCACTCTGCTAATGATTTATTGTGGAAATCAATGTGGAGATTCATCGAAAAACTAAAGCTAAATGTTCTGTCTTCTTTACTTTTCTCTCTTCGATGGGATAAAATACCCAATGCCAAAACGAAGTATTAGAGTGGTTTATTTAGCTTACAGTGTTTTGGAGGTTTCCATCCATACTCAGCTGACTCCCAGGCAGGGCTGCATGGCACAGGGACAGTCATTCATGGCAGCAGCAGGTACCAAATGCCACAAGATCAAAAAGG
Source organism: Dolichotis patagonum (assembly GCA_004027295.1). Classification (NCBI taxonomy): domain Eukaryota; kingdom Metazoa; phylum Chordata; class Mammalia; order Rodentia; family Caviidae; genus Dolichotis; species Dolichotis patagonum. The sequence continues at coordinate 48,459 of PVJX010010305.1, read as the reverse complement.
AGAGCGCATGTCTCCTTCCCCTCATTATATTGTGTGCTGATTACTCATCCCTAGGTGAGTGCTGCACTCATACCACCAACCCCAGCACTAGATAATGAGGCAATCACAAATGCTAGATTCAGCACCTTTGAAAGACCTGCCCTCCGTGACTGCATGAGGCTTTGAGGGGACATAAAACCACACAAACCATAACACGTTCCATTTGACTCAGTTATTCTCCTTCTTGGTATCTTCCCCCAAAATTAAAAACCATACCACAGCAACACATGCACATTCATGTTTATAGCAGCACAGTTCATAATAGTAAAATCTTGGAAACAGCCCAAATGCCCTTCTGCCAATGAATAAAGAAGATGTGTTATTTGCATAAAATGGAGTACTACTCATCCTTAAAGAGGAACACAGTTGAAACCTATTTAAGTAAATGGATGCACCTTGAGATCATACACCTAAGTGAAATAAGTCAGATGCACATATTTAAATATTTCATTATTTCTCTGATGTAAGAAACCAAAAGAGTAAACTAGGACCAAAATGTGTAATAGATATTGTGAAATATGAAGAAAATGTTAAAATAGGAAGAGAACTAGAGAAGAGGGAGGAGAAACAGAAGAAAGGGAAATGACAAAAGAAGACTCGAGAGAAAAATTGGAGACAAAGTTTTATAAACAAAGAGAAAAAGAGAGGTTCAAGAGAGTGTAGGGCAATGAGAAAAAAAGATCAAGATATATCATGTACAGGTACAAATTCCCTATGATGAATGTGATCATTATTTATACCTAAAATATACCAAACAATCTGTACCAAGCAGAATTATATATCAAAATATTTTCAGTTCAGTAAGACCATTCTTTTTAAGAACCAGGATACATAAGAATTCTATTGGAAAATATCATAAAAGTGATTTAGATATCAAGGTTGCCTGCTTTATCTTATTCCAATAGGACAGAGCCCCACTCTGACTAGAGCTCTCATTTAGGATCCAGTTCTTTCCCAATCAGCATCCTTTCCTCATGAAAAGTTTGACTAGACAATAAATTCAACTATCACTGTAATTTAATAATAAACAGGTACATATTAAATTTGTGTTTGATTTTCTGAAATAACGATGACTGTAAGAAATTTTAAAACTATTTTTAGGACTTTTGTGTAAATTCTTCAGTGTTTTAGTAAGCTTTTAAGAATCTTAAAAATGCTGCATGCTACATCACAATTTTTTGATACTATTAGGGCTAAAATGGTAATAATTGAAACTTTAAACTTTGTTTTCTTTTAGCCTTTTTTTCATTAGTATGTTTGCAGTACATAGTGATTACATTCCTTGTCGGGAGTTGTACATGTACATAACACATTATAAATTTTACCGCCTTCCCCTTCCTGCTATGTCTAGCTCTCTCTTTTGCATAAGATTGATCTTTATTTTTTCTATTATCTCCTTTTTATTTTGTTCCATATTATATTTACTATTTTGCATACAAGAGAAACCATATGATATTTAAGCTTGCATGTCTGATTTATTTCACTTAACATAGTCTCAAAGGTCATCCATTTTCTTAGAAGTGATTCTAGTTTATCCTTCTTTATGGAATAGCAGTACTTCATTTATGTAAATACCACTCCCAAGATTGAGCTATTATGAATGTCCTGTTATAAATATGGACATGCATGTGTCCCTATAATAAAGGCATAGGCAAGAATATTCTAAACAGAATACTGGTTGTGCAAAAAGTAACAACCAAAATTAACGATGGGATCATATTGTTTGAAGTCTCTACCCAGCAAAGGAAACAACCAACAGGGTGGAGAGACAACCTACAAAGTGAGAAAATATTTTGATAGCTACTCTTTGAACAGAGGACTAATGTCTAGAATATATAAAGAATTTCAAAATATCAGACCAAAGTTTAATACCCTATTCAAAAATGAACAACTAAAGTGAATAAGAACTTCTCAAAGAAGTACAAATGTCCAAGGAATACATGAAAGAAAAATATCCAACATCTCCAACCATTAGAAAAATGCAAAAACTTAAACAATATTGAGATTCCATGTTATAATTTGTACTTTGGTTAAGAACAAAAACTCATTTTAGTAGTATCTACTTTCTTCTGATAAGTAAAATCTTCTTTCCCAAGCCTCAAAAACTCCTTTAAACTCAATCCATGCTAGTATAACTGTTATATTTATATTGTTTTTAATTTTTATTTTAAAGACAGTAAAATCCAACAAAACAGAACAGAACAAAGCCAATCAAAACAAAGCAGCAAAACTGGTTCAGAACTTCAAAGCAGGATACTAGGAAAACAGTAGTTACCATAGTATATCTTGTTATCATCACAATAGTTGTCCATGCCATCAGGTATAGCAAAATCAAGCCAAATATGAAAAAAAGTAAAACCAATCAAAACAGAATACTGAATAGAGCAAAACAATTAATAATCATCTTAGAAAAATCAGGATGTTTTTATGTTTATTATTTCCAGTTAAACCCACTAGTTACTCCTGTATAACAGTCCATATCTCACTTTCAAATCATGAGCTTCATACGATATGAAAATCAATGGATTTTTAGTCTTTAAACTTAAAGAGCACAGCAACCTGGAGTCCATTATGAACATCCAGAAATTCAGGAAAGTATTCTTCTTAAATTCAGACTAGATATTAGTTAAGACTATATTCCAGATGTCTTGGCTTTCTTTTCTTGGAAAGTATTTGTTTGATAAATTTGTATGTATTACTATCTTCTTCTAGTTGTCTAGGAGACAGAAACTGGCTTTACCACAGAATAGCATAATTGATGAGACAATGTGTATTTTCCTCCCTTTGCTCCCTAAAAAGAAGCAAAAGTCGGGCCAGGACACAAGGGTGAGGAACTGATACCAGTTTGAGACAGACACACCCAGTTTTGCTCATCTGCTTCCCGAATGATGACCAACAAGAAAACTGATTACAACTCTATCTAAGTCACTAAAAAAGAGAATCATCAGTAACCAAGTAATGTAGCAAGAGGTTTCGTTGTAAATCTGACAGCCTAGAGCGCCACAGGAAGATGAAAACATTCTAATTAAGAGAGGCATTTTCCATGTTCTCTTTACAAATTTACATATTAAAAATATACTTCCATGTAGCTTCATCTTACAAACACAAAAGCTCTTTGTTATCCCCTCTAAAATAACACACCCATGTGCTCACACACAATTTATATAATGTCTTTATCTGAATAATGAGTCATTTTTAGAGTGTAGACTTTTTAAAAAGAATAACTTTGAAAATGTTTGAGCTCTTCAATTTTTCTAAGTCCAAAAAAAAGAGGTTATAAATAATATATGCTATTACTGGGCCTGAATCAAAGGTCTTCAAGAGCAGAACCAATGCAGGTGACATTTCATTACTCAACAACGTCTAGCAGGCTGAATGTGTAACTGAGAATTACCCGGGAAAGATGGAGTTTAATGATGAGAAAAGCAAGTGGATGATGAAAGTTTAAACCTGGTCATTCTTTATTTGGCAAATAATTATAAATCATCATTTAACATGTTTTTTATATTTAAATTTATTTTTATCCAAAAAAGAAAAAAATCAGCATTATTAATTAAATGCTTCAGTTGAGCTGAGATGAAGACAACCAGTGTTTAGAAAAACAATATTATAAGTTAGAAAATTTCACATAGAGAAATGACTATATGCAAAGGTCAAGTAAAGTTTCAGGATTTTTGCTTATCTAGGCTATAATCTATTTTCGAAGTAGAACTTTAAAGAGATTCAGCATCTGAAAAAAAAAAAGAGATAGAGCAGAAACCATAAGATATGCATAAATTTTTTTCCTGAGATTTTCAGCAAAACAAAAATTTTTGGTAGAATTAGATTTATCCTAATGACTTGATTTAAAAAAAAACAAATCACCTGTACAACCTAGAATTTAAATAAATGTTGAGAGGAAAAACATGTGCTCTTAATGATTTTCATCAATTTCCACAATGAACTATACTGTCTCTGAGCGTCACAGGGAATCCTCAGCGTCTAAGGAACTGATTCTCACTACCAGCCGCAGGTCTCTTGTCTGGGCTGGCACATTTCCTCACTCTAGGAGGCTGACAACTCCAAAGATCATTCTAATGGGTATATCTATCAAAATGTCTTCCATCCTACGCCCATTTTTCTTCTTGATGCCTCTATCTTTTTCCCACTTTTCTTATTAATCATATAAAAGGCATCTTTCTCAAAGTCATGTTACTGAAAATGATGGAGTAGGAAACTCCAAAAATGTTTCTCCCCACTAAAGCAATGATTAAGCCAGCAGAAAAGAAAATACCTGTCAGAATCATTTCGGGCACCTTAGTACCTCACAGAAATGTTAAAATGACCCTGGAAATAGTTAATTAAAAAGAATGTGCTGAAATTATGGAAGGAAGTATTGTGGCACTGAAACTTACCTATTTACCATCTTTCACTCTCCTGGTGGACAGTGTCAAAGAAATGGGTGCCAGAATTCCTTGTTCAGTTTGTCAGTTGCAGCAGGAGCAATATAGGTATTATTCTGACAGTTGAATTTGCATAGTTTTTCCTGTAGGTGGACATTTTGATATTCTGTGGCTACCTGAGGAACTGATTCTGGAACTCACCTTTGCTTCATCCTCCTCAGATCTTGCTCAGAGCTGAAGGATACATACTTGGGGAAGCACGTGCTAAAAGCATTATAAAACAAACACACTCACCCACCAATACGTGAATCATGAAATTACATTTCAAATGAGTAGTAGACAGATCACATGCATGAGAAGAAAAAGGCCAGGGAAGGGAGTAATAGTTTCAAAAGATCCTGCATGTACTGGAGAACCCAGAAACTCATACACATGCTCAGCTCTTACTCATGATCAGAAGAGACCTGCAAAGCTTCAAACTTTCACTTTTTAATGATGTTTCATCCCCATATAAACAGAAAGTGAAAGCTAAAGTAGAATGGCAAATAACCTGACTAAGCAGTGACTGAGTTCCTCCCACACGGAGCTCTCTGAAGAGAGAGCAGGAGGGGTGGCAGTGGTGGTAGCAGTGATGTTAATGGTGGTAGTGTTTGTGATGAAAGTGGAGGTGGTGGTTGCTAGCATGTAAGAATATTAAAAATAGTCATAATAAAGATAGTATCTACAGAAAACATGTGAAGGAATATGTACATACACACACACACACACAAAAGGAAATGAAAAGGAATCAGAATAATATATTACACAAAAAGTTAGCTAAACACAAAGAATGAAATAATGGGCAAAATGAGAGACAAAGAGACTATGAGAGATTGCTGTAGTTTATATCTTTGGTGTTTTCCAAAGGTCCATGTGTTAAAGAGAACTACTCTTAGCGGGAGGTGTCCTAAATCTTTGTGAGTGCACCTTGAAGGAGATTGTGGGACCCCAGGCTCTTACTCCTCCCATTTTGCCTTCTGACTCATAAAGCCAGCAGTTTGCTCTGCCACAGACTCTTTGCCATGCCATCTGGTATACCTGCCAAAGCTCCAAAGGAGCAAGTTCATCTGTTCTAAAACTATGAACCAAAATCAAATTTACTTCTTTGTAAGTTAAACATCTCAGGTATTTCATCACAGTGATTATAGCTGACTAATACAGAGATAATGAAAGTAAATAGCAAAATGGCATCAGTCCTGCCTTGTCAGTAATTACTTTAATGTAAATGGATTAAACTCTCCATTCAAAAACGCATAGATTGACAAAATTGATTAACAAAAAACATGATCCAACTACTTTTTATCTGCAAAAGACTCCCTTTATATATGAATACAAGATAAAATAGATATTAAATAAAAAGCTCTGACAAAGGACAGAGATGCTGATATCGATAAAAGGGTCAAATCATCAATATGAAATAATTACAAATGTATAAAAATTATAGATAAATCCACAGAGAAGATATAACAATACCAACATTTATGTTCCTAAAAGGAGTTCCAAAAAGTATGGAGAAAAAAATTGATAAGAAAAATGAGAAGCAGTTATTTAATAATACTTTGATACAATTTCTTATGATGCATAGAATAACTAGACAGTAGATCAAAAAGAAAAAAAATGAAAACAACTAACCAATTAGACCTAACAAATATGAACACAATACTCCACTCAACAAAAGAGTACCCCTGGTTCTCAAGTGCAAATGAAATGTTTTCTATGACCAATTGTGTACTTAACCTATAAAATGTGACTCAGGGAGCTATAAAAGGAAAGAAATTGCATCAATTGTCTTCTGTAACAACAATGAAGGAAGAACTTAATAAGAGAGAAAAACTGAGAAAAAGAAATATGTAAATTAAACCATCCTGAAATAATGAATGGCTCAAAGTAATCACACAGAAAAGATTTTAAATGTTTAGAGATTAATTAAAATAAAAATATAATGTTATAACTTAAGGGATACAGAAATGGTAGTGCTTGGAGAGAAATATGTAACTGTCATGCTCACACTAAAATGGAATATCTCAAAGCAGAAATCTAAATGTATAACTTGAGAAAGATCTTTTGGCTGTTCTTCAATATATAAAGCATATGATTACTGTAATACCCAGCAATTTCTCTCCAAATTAAAAATACTTTCAACAGAAAACTTTGAAATTCATGTTCACAGAACGATGTAGAATTGCCAAAAGGTTAAAACAGACCAATGCTCATCAACTCCTGAGTAACAAATAAAATATACCCATGCAATCCAATACTATTTAACCATAAATAGAAATAGACTATCAATATTTGCATCCTGTGTATACCTAAAGAAGACAGGAGCAAAGTACAGAGGAAGGGAAATAACTACTTCAAAGGCAGTAATGTACAGTGTAATATCTATCGCTTTTCTCTCATTATTTGGTTATGAAATAGTGGTTTATCTTTTCATAAAATAAAAAGAAAAACAGAAAAGAAGTTAGCACTAAAGGATACACATTGTATGATTCCACTTACATGAAATGTCTACAAATCCATACTGAAAAGAAAAAAATAGTGTTTCCTAGGAGCATAGGGAAAAATAATGTTTCCTAGGAGCATAGGGAAAGAGAGAAACTGGGAGAGATTTCTTATGGATACAGTTTCTTTGTGGAACTAGAAAGTGATGATAGTCATAAAACATCATAAAGGTAGTAAACCCCACCAAATGGTACATTTTAAAACAATTAAAATGATAGATTTTATGTTAAAAACATTTTATGGTAAAGAGAAAGAAGTATTTCTTTAATTAACACCTTCATTTTTTAGGGAAACATTTTGAATCGTCTTACTCCTCTAAGTAAATAATCCTTTTCTAGTTCTAATCATTTGTTTCCTGAGCATCATTTACATCTTCTGGAATACACCTACTAATTTTATGTATTTTACCTTTAGGATACATGTGCCAATAGAAGGAAAAATATTTATTACTTATTCAGAAAGAGCTAGGCCAATAGTAATGTAACTTTCTCTAGTTGTGTTGTACTGTTTCTTGCCTGCTAAATTTTTAGCCAGGCCCAATTTGAGTCTGCCTCCCCCAAAAGAAATATTCCTTCGTAATAAGCATTTCTTCCACCTGAATTATTCAGCCATGAATGGGAAGTCTATTAGCTTCTTAATTATAAGAAAACTTTTATTATTGCAAATAACTCTTTCCTATGCTTTTTAGACATGAATTGTTCCATTATGATTTGTGTACATCTTGCTGAATGTTGAAAGACATATGAAAATGCTATGATTGGAATCAATTATCAGGGAAGATGTTGAAAAATTCTGACAAATTCCAGTTTCTATCCCTATGGTCATGTCCTAATATCATTTCAGAACATATCAGTTAATTAAAACAAAAAAGCCTCTACCAAGAGGAAAGTAGCCAACAGTAACTTCAGAATGTGTGCATGTTTTTTAGGGGAAAATTTGTTATTTTTGTCTGAATAAGACCCTTCTTACTTATTATGAGACTGCCATACTAATTTTCCCCTCCTTGAGTCAGCCTGGCTCCAGTCCCATATGACAGTATGTGACACAGACCTCCAAAGACCATCTCACAAAGATCTGACTCCAAGTGAGGTCATAGAAATGAGATAGAACAAAAGAACAAAATCCGTCAGTGAGACTTGCCACTAAGCTGAAACGCATTCTTTGCTTCTGTTAGGAAAGTCTGGAAGACCAAGGTCATTGTTGGAAATCATTACTAGATTTTAGAAAAGTATGCCTTTCAATAGAATCAATCCAGAGGAAAATGGAACCAAAATGTGAAAGAAGAAATTGAGTCCGTGAATTCAACTGACTTCTCCTTTTTTTTTACTTATATTAATTTGAGCTGAATTTGTTGCTAGTAAATAAAAGAGTTCTGGTGCTTGGAAGATTACTATGTTAAAATGAGTTGTGAATCTTCCTCAGGTCAGGAATAACCCCCACAGAGATCCTCCAGTAGAAGAACGACAAATGTGATAATACAAGAAGAAATCCCTCCAACTAATTGTCCTAATCAATTAAGCCTGTATACAGAAATATACCATGCCTAATTGCAGAACTAGAATTTCACCCCTGCTCATCATAGATAGAATGTCTCATTTGTATTCTAAAATTTCAGAAATGTTGCTAAGAGACAAGACAAAGAAGGGGGAAAGAAGAAATTTGGGGCTCCCCAGTGACTGTGTTAAACCCATTGATGTCTTGAAATCAGCAGTTCTTAGCCGCAAGGTAATGCAAAGTAAAATTAACCTGACTGACTATAGCTTCAACATTAAAAAACATGTAAACAAAAGTTTGGATATTTATCAACAAAGTTTACACCATAAGGAGATACATACTTAGGAATTTCTCAGGAAATTTTTATAATATGTGAAGTTTTTTAAAAATGTTGTATTATATTTGATATGAAAGATATAAACATTGTTTTCTTGATGACTTGCATTTGCTTGAAAATGGCTTCTTGTTTATGTCTCATACTTCAATGAAATCATATACACACACTTATTGTATACACACATACACATAGTAATACAAATCCATGTTTATGTGCATGTTTCTATATGCATACGTACATATTTATTTGTCATACCCAATAATAGTTGCTCCCTAATGATCTTTGCCTACAATTGTGGTGGAGTTAGATCTACGGTGAGTATGTCAATGCTCAAGTACAGTTTAATTCAACAGATTTTAGTAAAAACAAAGAAGTGTTATGCTCAAAATCTTGTGGTTCAAACTCTTAAGAACACAAAATTAAGTAAGATCTTCTTTTCCTTAATGTAGGTGTTAAAACATAAGAGACAGAAATATGAATACCTAAATGGAATATGGGAGACTAAATAAAACATCACATGGAATCATAAGATCAGGAAGAAAAGAAAACGTTATGTTCAGGCCAGTTCATTTTAAGAGACAGTACAGAAGCTTCAAGAATGGTAATAACATCTGAGCTGGATAATGAAACAGATCAGTTTCTACCAGGGAAGACTCTCCCTCCAGGTAAAAGAAAAAGTAAACTTTTAGGTTCCAAGGTAAAATAGCATATGCTAGTTGCAGGATTGGGTTACAAAACCGTCAACAATGTTGGATAGGATTGGAATTTTGAAGCTTTGGGAAATTTGGTCAAGAAAAATCCCAATTTGTTGCAAAATATCAGCTCTATAAATGTGGAAAGCCATGTTTGCAATGTTTCTTGTGTCTTCTGTGTTTGGTATTTAAGCTGCAATGACTGTGGCGCATGTGCTCTTAGTCACCAGGGAAATGAAAGTTTGGAAAGTCAAAGCAAAAGTCATTTTCTGCCTTAGGGATGTTTAGGTACATGTTCAGCTCAGTTAATTTAAGTGCTTAACTTTAACTGATTCACTTAGCAGAAGTTACTGTTAGGAAAAAAATCTAAATCTCAATTATTATATGACCTTTTGGGGATTTAAAAGACATTCTTTTCATTGGGTTCAAAAGCATCCTTTGCCCTTTCAGGAAACTTTTTCTTCATAGAAGGAAAGGCTTCCCTCTCTTTATTCACAGTTGTGTGTTCTCTAATAAGTGTGCCTTTTTCTTTAGGGCTGACCTGCTTTCACTTCAGTGGATGTTGTTTTCAAAGAGCTATTTGATGTACAAGAAACCTTTTGCTTAAAAATAAAAAGAGGAAACTGGAAGAGTGAAATAGAAAGATAGAAAATTGTTTTGTCATATTGTTATTGTTTTGGGGGTGAGCAGATAGATAAATATGAATGAAAAATTTGGACTAAATTCTCTAACTTCTAAAAATGATAAATTATATATATACATATATATATATTATTCCATTGTTTCTTAATTACGTGTCTTGCATTGACCAAACCAGAAGGACATAAACACACAAATTGCAAAGAAACTATTTCTTTTTGAAATAAAAAGAGAGGAAGAGAAATCTTTCCATTGTCTATCTATAGAATTCAAATTTTTATATGATCCTTTAATCTCCAGGTATAGGTCTCTACACCACCTAAGCATATTTTGTTTTATTTTGCTCTTATTCTCAGTCAGTTTGATTTTTGGGATCTTTGTTCCAGAAAGAATTCAATATGTTATTTATTGTAACATATATGTGACTTGGTTGACTATTGTATAAATCATTGTCTACATCAAAAAAACAATCCTCTCCATTCTTCCCTAACCACCTAAGCTCTATATTGTATAAGAAAACTTCCTTATTGTACTTTGTCTAAATAAATATACTTTCTTCTTTAAAAAAATAAATATACTTTAGCTTTCTTCTCATATATACTCTAAATTATATTGATAATTATTTTCATTGCATATTTGCTTCATTTCAATTAAATAATAATTCTTCAAGCCCAGAAATAGTGTTATACCTCTCTCTAGGTTTCCTTTTCTTCCTAATTCCTACTGGTTTTAACATGTATGTGTGTGTGTATATATATTAACTCTATAGATGTATAGAATTAAGAAGACAATTTACAGATGCAAGTCTGTACAGACCATTAATATTCTTCTAAATCCCTAATTTCTATATGTTTTTAAATTCCTTACTTACCATATGAGTTTTATACATTTTTCCATTGCACAACTATAATTGGGAGTCACATATATTTATTTTTTTCATCAGAGTTGGCAAATGTTATGGCTTGTGTCCCAAAAGCCTCATGAGTCATAGATAAGGTTTTTTCAGAGGTAGTTGGATCTTGATGTGTCATGTTGGAATTGATCCATGTAGCAATGCTAGGCTTAAGGGAAACAGGATTAAAACTGTAAGTGTTACCCACCCTAAGCATCCTGAGTAAGATAAAAGGATCAGAAAGGGTTGTGCTTGTCCCTTGCTTTCGGTGTCTGGTGTCTTCTGCTTGCCATGAACTGGTTCTAATCTGCTTGCCTCTCTGCCAAGGACCCCTGACTTAGAGCTGGCCAATAATGGACTGAAACCTCTACAAACTTTGACCTTTTTAATAACTGAGGTGCTGGGTATTTTGTCTCAGCAATGAGAGAAAAGTAACTAAGACAGCAAGTAAATCATTTCTTCCACCACTCTGCCTATTCCTGAACAATCTCCACATTCTGCCAATAAACCTACAGGCATCCTCAGAATTTCTCTCCACACAGCAAAACATTATATATAGGCATAAGCAATGAACTGAAATTGACTGTAGATAAAACCCATTTTTAATTTCTGCAAATCTCTAGGTCTGCTAAGAGTAGATGCCATGTGACTGGTAATTTCCATCTGTAGCCATATTACCAAAAAAGTAGATGTCTTTTCACTATATCAGCATTGATTGTGCTTAGCTACTGACAGGAGAAATCTACAAGAGAAATTTAAGCAAAGAGAGATTTATTATTCTCATTCCAAAGAAGAAGAGGAAGAAGAAGAAGAAGAAGAAGAAGAAGAAGAAGAAGAAGAAGAAGAAGAAGAAGAAGAAGAAGAAAGAAGAAAGAAGAAGAAAAGAAGAAGAGGAGGAGGAGGAGGAGGCAGAGGAGGAGGAGGAGGAGGAAGAGAAGGAGGAAGATGCAGAGGCAGCACAGTCTAGGTACCTAAGTAAGTAATTAAGGTTCTAGTTTTCCTCTGTTGTGTCTAGTGATCTTTGCCTTTTATCCTTATGATAAGATAATAGCTACTATAGCATTGGACATTTCTTGCCACCTCCAAACAGGAAGAATTGAGAAAATATAAAGGACAATACCAGGTGTCAAGTGAATCTGAACCTTTAAAACAGAAGATTGGTAATTTCCATCTGTAGCCATATTACCAAAAAAATGTCCATTTTTATCTAGTCTTGGGAGCCCCACACGGTTTGGCCTAGTTAATGCATGGATAGAAAGAAACTGATGATTTGTCAGGAAGATCTATTTAGAGACTACTTGCCAAAACTATATATAACACAGCCAGCCTGCTTGCTTGGGATCAAGCTTTAATTTGTTTTGTTTCTATATAAGCACATTGTAGTAAGCAAATTTTCATTTCTGCTAGTCAAAAGAAGAAAAGAAGGAAAGAAAGAGAAAAGGAAAAAGGAAAGAAATAAAAGAAAAATTCATATGTAATGAGAAGTCTTTTTTTATTTTGAAAAGCAAAACAGAAGTGAGAAGCCTTTACCACAATGAGCTTTTAATACATAGCAGGTGCTCGGTGCATTGTAAGCATGAAGAACAGTACACAGAATGAAGTGAGTTTAGAATGATGGTACAGAGTACATGATATTCACATAGAAACAATGTTAAGACTTTATTTGTAATTTACACAGCACATTAATGCAATGATAGGACCTTTAACAAAGGCTTTCCAAATGATAATAATGACGAAAATTCCAGAAGAACTTACTGAAAAACCTTGGAATGGGCGTAACTTGCTCTGTGAGATGACTAAACATTACTAAATATTTTTACTTGATAAATGAGCAATGTCTTGCAAGACAAGTACTGTCACATGATCACAACTGAGCCAACAGTTCTTTTTTTCACTCTTCCTCTGTCTGTCTATCTTGTCTTTCTCTCTCGCTGTCTTTAGGATTGTAGGTGATGCTCTCAACAGCAAGAGGGCCTGGAGGAGATCTCGTCTATAAAAGAGATGAAAAAGTCAAAAGTTGGAGGACTCTCTCACTTAAAATGAAATTAAAGAGATGTACAAAATATGGAAAACAGTGCAAAATTATACAGAACAGCACTGCCCAAATACTGTAACCCTCCCTCTCTCACTTCACTCACACTGGCCACTAAGGTTTTCAAAGTCAGGTACAGGTTAACTCATCTAGTTTCCTTTATATTTTGTATTTTCTTTATTATCATGTATTATATTACAGTGTTATAAGTATTTTTATGTGCTTGTTTTTGAATTTTGGAATGATTCATCTGAGTTTTCAGTATGTCTCACAGAAAAATTTACTTTGCTATGCAAGTACTTTGGATTATAACTATGTTTCCAGAACAAATGCTGCAAGGTTTAGTTGTATTTGTTTTCTTTCTCTTTAAGCTTATATCTCTGACTCTAGATGCTATCTATTCATTTCCAGTTACAAGAACATGCTTTAGTCTCTACAGAACTATGTCAATCTCCTATAACCATTATTGGTGTCTCAGGAAACAATACTTAACACCTGAATATGAAAGAATCCTTGGCTGCTGCTTAGACAAAGCAAGTACAGATCTGTTGCCTGATGCAACGTTTCAAGATTCTTTGATTTTGAACAGTTACAATGGTTTATGTCATCTCTTTGGAACTAGAAATTTTACCCATTGCAGAAAATCACATTCCTTTTAGTGATTACAGTCTTTGTAACTTAGCTAATTTTTTCAAGAATTATTGTAAGAAAAAAAAACTAAAATTTAAAAAAATTTAAAACTTTAGTGAAAACAATGCAATCACACATTCAAATTCACAACAAAAGTATAAGAAATATCTAAGCTCTGTAGAAACAAATCAAAGCATAAACCACAATCATTCGTTTTTATATAACAATAAGAGTTGGCAATGAACATGAAATTTCCTGACTTCTAAGCACTGTGTCAAGTTGTTTGCTTGACATTACCTTATTTACCCCATATGCCCCATGAGGTAGATGCTATTTGCATCACTATTTTCTAGTTGAGAAAATAAAACTTACATCACTTGTTCATTTGCCAATGACAAGTTTGAATCTAAACTTATGTGTCTGGCTCTAGAAACAGGGCTCCTCACCAGTACATTATGACTATAAAGACACAAGGTTCTAAATTTGAGAAAAGTCAAGCCCTTAATACTTTACTGTAGCAAGTAGAGAAGCAAGTCAGCAACACCAACAATACATTTTGGAAGTAGACTGTATCCATGGGAGGATCCTAGAAGGTGTGTTGACTCCCTGGAAACATGGCTATTTAGAAATTATGTTGCTCCCTTTCACAGTCAGCAATTCCACATTCTGCCGAATGAAATTGTTTTCCCTTACAGCAGCCAAGGGTTTTGATTGGGGAGGGGGTACTGGAAATTTAACCTACCTCTTTTGCACTGAACTGCATCCCTAACACCCTCACCTTTTTGAGACAAGATCTCCTTAAGTCACTGTTGGCCAGACTAAGCTCAAACTTGCAATTCTCATTCTTCAGCCTTCCAAAGTGCTGGAGCGACAGGCGTGCACCGTGATACCCGACAGCACATGAGTGTATGAAGCTTGAACTCCCCACTCTATCCTTTTTAATATCAAATAAGCACCTATAAAATTTAGAATGAATAATCCTGGGCAGAATCAGGAGACTGTGTACTGATACAATGAAAGAATGATATAAAAATGTCTTTAGCTATCACATCTCAGCTTTGATTTTCTAACTTCAGTTTTCCTCACTCTCCAGGTCAAAACAGCAGGGAAGCCTGTTTACCACTCAGACAAATGTTTAATATTTGTTATATATTTAATGTTTAATAAATATTCTGTATTTGGGGTGGAGCATGAGGTATATGGATATTTTGGTTCATGAGTGAGGAGTTTACTCAAATTATTAGACAAAGACAGAGAAAAGTCCAGCAACAGAAAAATGCATGCACTCCCTCCTGATAATTAATGCCAAGGTGGGTTAGTCCGTTGTCTCCAACAGTATCAACAATGGAACTGACTTGCACATGCCCTGGGTGGAAATGATGAAAGATCATTTTTGATGTGGAAGCTGATGAGTCATCTGCAGACACTTAGCTGTAGAGGAGCCCATTAGGCATTTAAAACACCTCCATTACCAGGTCCTACTTTAATCTTCCCGGAAAGCATCATTTTCTGATTCAATAACAAATACCGTGGGGCTCATTGTGATTTTGGCACCAAGTGTAGCATCCTTTTACAATGGTTAAGGCTTTTATATTACAACCAAGAGAAATAGACCTGAAAAACCCAAAGTTTAGGATTTTCCTGGGAATTAGGGATGAACAGATTGCTCAGAGGCAGCAGATTGGTGATAAATCCACCAGAGACAAGAAACTAAAAGCTAGCTATCAGGAGCATTTAGTTTTCTCTTCAATTACAGAAAAGAGACATCTGACTATCTTTCCTGAGAATGTGTTGGAGGTTCTCTTTATTCCCACGAGGCTGTGTGTGATGAGGGGAAATATTCCTCAAGAGAAAATCTGGATGCTATTAAGGAAGATAAATCTTAGGCTATTTAGGCAAATCAACTTTGCCAGTTTGCGCAGGAGAGTTCCGGTTTGAGCACAGCATATGCCACACAGCAGGAAACTAAGTCTCAGGTGCTGTTGGTGACCATAAGATTAGTTTACACACCACAGACACACACCCACACCCACACACACACATTTGCACAAATACACACACACACACAAGCATGCCACACAAACACACAAGATCCTACCTTGTTTTTCCGGCTTCTCTTAGTATTAAATATCATATTGCCAGAATTTCTTCACAAGACCATATTTCTGTTGCTCCTCTCACAATAAATCCTTACAATAATAAAGCCAAAAGGCTGAGTAACTAGTAGTGTTCTATCCGAAAGGTATTTATCTCTGTAAGAGTAAAGAGGGTTTATCTTCAAATGTAGAGAAAAAAAAGTTTACACACTGAAGTAGGTCAAGTTTTCCTATTTCTCATATCCACTGCACTATCCCTAGGAGGATATGGAATTAATTACACACACACACACACACACACACACACACACAGTCACACACAACCAAGCTGAATCTTCATGCAGCTTCTTTCTAAGGAGTATGAAGATGACTATATTTTAAATTATGTTGCTCTTCAGAATGTTCAGATTATCCTCAATTCTAAAACTGAACATGAAAGAGCCTCTGGTGAGTTCTACAATCCTTAGCAGACTGAAGTGAGAAATGATAAGCTAAAGACAATAGTTACAATACTGGTCACCTTGAAATTTTGCAAAAAAGCTCTGTGGAGGTTTTGTGGAGGAATATGGAAATATTTCTTCTTTTCCTTCCCAAATTAGTATTAGAATATCAAAATGTAAGCAAAGCTCGTGTATCATGATCAATCAGGACATGGTTTTCAATGTCAGGTGATGGACATTACAAAAGAATTATTCAAGGGAAAACATGAAAAACAAAGTCTTGAATTCCACTCTTGGCAGAGGTTCATGTCCTCCTGTGAGTTGCCCAACTCTAAACCAGGGGTTTAAAGCAAAAAGCCAGTGGTGACTAAGTGGAAATATAAATATACCAATATGAAGGTCAACTGAAGACTTCAAGCTATATTTGAAAGGAAAAGTCTCAACACAGATCCAGCTAATCATTGCCTTCATCCAGCATGTCAGATTTTCTGTTCTTTACAACATAGCAACAGCAACCGAAAGTAATCCAGAGTTTATAAAACACCCTCTAACTGCCTAATTTTAGCATCTAACTCAACACTGACAAAAATGTCACGAATGTTAAAACATATCTACAGGCAGAATCTGACCACACCTTTATTATTTCAGCTTCTAGAGCTAATTTTTGCCAACTTTGCTTAAACAGAATTATTCAAAAAGAAATTTTGTGGAACGTTCAGAAAAGCATCTACACACACTGGAGACTCATGGAAAGTGACGTGGAAACTGGAAATATGTACCCCATAACGAATGTGCTCCTATGAACACTGTCAAATGATTCCATCTGTATCTGCTGATTACAAATACATTTATTCTGAGCAATAGTTATATGACTAAAAAAGTGTAAATAATGACTGATTTCAACAAAATACTAGTATTTACTATTAAAACAAGGAGACCAGTTAGTTTCACACCCTGAAATATAGCCCATATTTCTTGTCTTTCAGTATAATATTCTTCCTAAAATCCACAAAACTGGCCTTCTAATAGCAAGGCGTTATTTGAAGGATATAGTTACACAGTATATATTGACAATCTAATAAATTGTCAAGTGCCATGCATATATAATTTTCTGTGGCATCATGAAGACTGGAAAGAGCATGACCTGGTAGCATCCAGATAGGGAAGCTTGTACTAAAGTTCCAAGAGAAAAAGCCCCCAGGAAAAACTGCAAAATCAGATGCTAAGGTAGCCGAGAACTTTGACCTGAAAGGAATCACTATGTAAGACTCTGGAAATATAAACAATAATAACAAACAGGAAAAAAAAGCACATATATTTCCAGTAGAAATAACCAGAGGACATTTTAGTATTAAACAGAACAATTAAAAATCATAGTCATTAAAAGGCAACTATGCAGAAGTTATATTACTGAGATTTAATTATGGGACAAAACTATCACAGACTCATTTAATTCTCTGTTACACGTCTTGCCATTCCAATGATAAAATGAGACCTTCAGATTTATTGTTCACTATCATCTGCAGGAGGAAGACAATTCATGAATGGGGCTCTCTTAACTAACCCAGGGAAGATAAAACACTTAGCAAATGAATTATTTTCCTAAAACACACATTGCTAGCTCAGTAAAATTACAAAAGCTTTATTTTCAATTTTTTATATAGCTTCACACTCATCAAAACACAGATGCAAACCAAGTACAAAATAAATATTAGATTTCTCTTTATTTTGATGAATTTCAAATGTAGAAGTAAATAATTTTCTTCACAGTTTATACCTAAATAATTAGCATATCTATTTTTTCAAGCTGGAATATGCATCTGGATTTAATTAGAAAAACAAGAAAATATCATCTGCAGAGGATCCGGCTAGCCTGTTCTTTGAAAAACTATAAACATTAAGAGTGAAAATTCTCTTTATGCCAACACCACATTTCAGAAATAAGACCTTCTAAATGAAGTTATAAAATGTTCCACTCTGGCTAATTTGATATTAATGTCTTCAGTGATGAGTACTGTAACACATAAAACCTCTATTACAGCTTTTTCACAATTCTTTTGTGGTTTCCAGTGATGTTTCCCATAGGAATTCAAGCCTGGAATCAGGATGGAACCAAATGTCACTGGTCTGTTTAGACTGAAATAAGTACACCCTTCGCTCTGCCCAAGTCTAATCCTGCCCCTCATTCCCAGGCTTTCCTCTGCCTCTTGAGCACCTTGTCACTAGTTATCTTCTATCTTT
>PVJX010010305.1:0-29904 GCA_004027295.1 Dolichotis patagonum | reverse complement strand
TCTCTCCCCCCCACCCCCGTCTCTCCCATCCATGGAAAACCATCAAGGAAAACCATTCAACACTCAATTCCTTTTTTCTGTATTCCCTGCCCTCAGCCTACACATCGACCTCTTCTCTCACCAACATATGAAATGTCTCCCTAATATTACTACTGAGGTATTTGCCCACCCAACAGCTGGCTTTCTGTATGTTCACAAACTTTTGGTGGGCATGACAGTTTTTACCGAGAAGGTTGAAATAATCTTATTTTGATTTTCTTACTATTTGTTTTGCTGTATTCTCTTCCTCACATCAGCCTTGACTATTGACATTTCATGAAGCTGCATCTTGACACTTCACCTCTTGTTACTTTACATATTTTTCTGGTACATGTATTTTTTTTTAAGCTATTGACTCCCTACACTTCCCTTTAGTACACAGGTCAACTTCTAACTAGATAACTCCACAGGGAAGCAAGTGGAACATATCCAAAATTTTCTTTTCCACTCGACCTTTCTTTCTTGTTCCTAGTTCTTTAATTTATTTGGGGGGGGGCATTATCACTTACTTCCTCAAAATGTAGATATGGATATAACTTTTCTCTTAATTTATCACTTGTATCCTGTATCCAGTGAAACTTACCCTTTTTTGCAACCTATCCTTTGCCTCTTTTCCAATTATCCTTATCATGCCAATCATGTACATCAAAGCAGGTCACTTTCTACTTAAAAGTCCTTTAATAGATCACTTTATAGGATGAAGTCAAAATTACTCACCGTTACATACCATGTGCTTCACGATCAGGCAACTTCTTACTTTGTAAAGTAAATACCTAACTACTTTCCCATATCACCCTGAAATTTAACCAAGAGAGGCTACTGGAAGGCTTTTGACCATAACTTGTTTCATGTTTCAAGGCTGAGACACTCTTTCATACTGTGCTTATCTTCTTCTCCTTCTGTGTATACCTTTGACGACTCCATCCAAAGTTTTCCCCTCACAGAAGTACTTCCTGAGGCCCACTCTCCCTCCTCAGTGCTCTCTATTTACCTGCTCATGTTAGAGGTGCCTATGACCATCCTGTTACCAGTTACAGAAAATCCTTCCATGAATTCTCTCCGCTGAGATTCATGAAGATACTCTAGTTGCTATCCTTGTGAGGACCTGGTTGTCCACCTCTTTCTTTGAATGTATGCACTACCCATTCTCCTTGCAATACATTTATCATTGTTTAAACCAGGCGAGCCGCAAAGGATATGCATTATAATTGATTACACAGTCATTAGTGTGATCCTTAGAGGCTCTGTAACTTCTTTAAGGTTTAGAATGAGATAAAAATCCCAGCTAAAGGGATATGGGGACAGAGCAAGACATGAAATCCCTGCCTTTCTTTCTACAGAGCATTTAGCATACTTACAATGTTACTCTCATTGTGGGTTTCATTACCTGCTTTCTTCTCTGTGTCCTCATCTCCTACTTGCTGAATGTGTGAAAAGAAATAATAGTAAGAAAAAAAAAAAAGCGACTCACTAGTTATTTCCATTTGGAGCCTCTGGTATCTATTTTCTTTTTCTGTTTAGAATCTCCATGAATTTCCCTTGGGTAGGCATGTGGCCCTGGTTGTTAGTTAGTAAGGTTTGAACCCACACTGTAGGCCCTAGGGAGTGACTTTGATTGTATTAAGACTATCAAGTTCTTATTTCCTTGGCTGCAATGATGATTCATACAACATGGAACTCAAATAAAGCTTATCAAAAGTAAAGCAATATTTATTACAGAATTCTGGGATAATCTAATTCCATGTTGTTACCATTCATCCTCAGCTATGGGTAGGAAATTAGAAATTTGAAATTGATAACTCACTTTCTTGATGTGAAGCAGAGTATCTTAAGTGTGAGAGGCACTTATGGCCAAGAAGAAAGATGAAGAGAAACAAAATCATTTTGAAATTTATAAAGCTATATGATCATTCCTCTCCTTACACAGGCTGAGAACTTTGTGGTTATGTGAGATGATGGATTACTTTGTTAGATAAACCACGCTGAATTGTTCTTCCTTTCTGCAACGTAGTCTCCGTTGATGTAACTTACCTTACTCATACTTTCTGGTAGATTCAGTTTCTCCAGGAAGTATGTCCGGCCTCAGCAAGACAATGAATACAGAATCTAGGTTTCCTCAGTAGTGTTTCCACTGGGTTGCATTTGACTCATATAAATAAAATTCCAGTAAGAACTCACTCTATTGTATTGATATTCAGAGAAATTGCTCTCCCTCATACAGCTCTTGGGCACAATTTGTTTATAAAATCATACTTAAAAATTGAAAGATGTTAAGTAGTTTTTCTAAAGCCATACTAAATGTGTAAGTTAGGACAAATTCTATGTCCATATTTATGACAATTAATTGTTTGGCTTCATTAAACTGATCTTTTTTTTACAAGTAACTAAGTTATTTTGCTACACAATTATAAAGATTTTGATGGAATACTTTTTATTCATTAAACTAGAGTGATAAAGTTATATTTTATATATTTTCTAAGATAAACAGTATAGAATTTGAAAGCAAAATATTCTAATTTTTAGACACTCATTTTTTCTTTAACACATATTTATTGGAAATCAAAGAAAACTGTGTTCTTAACTTTCCAGATACTAAAGTACCCATGGATTAGGTTAAAATGGAACTATATCTGAAAGTTTCATATTTTTATTTCAGAAAGTTAAAGAAACTTTTAGGAAACCAAACCATGATAGGAATGACTTGATAGAAGCAAATAGCAGTCATACTTAGAGAAAACAAAGCAAAACTATATTCTTGGAAGTTACAGTAGAACAGGTAGCTGAGCCAAGTGATGAAATCTGGAAACAGTGTACAGATCACTCATGCTTTCATTCTATGGGGTTCAGCACAAAGGAAACCAGAGCTCCATAACTGGATGTATTAGTCTTCACTGTGACCATAGATAACAATAATGAATATTTACTGAGTGTGTGTCATGGGCCAATAAGTCATATATATACACTCATATATATAATTACATAGAATATATAATATATTTTTATATATAATTATAATATTTTATATATATACTCAAATGATATAAAAATAATTCAAGCAAGTTGGAACTAGGATGTATTCTAAAAGCTCCTTCTTTTACTAAATGTGATGTGACAAATTAAAACCAAATATTAACTAATCTCATTTTATCAAGGACTTAGAGATAGAGAAGTAGGCCTCCCACCACTGATGAGGAATACAAACATGCCTATGATCTGGAGTGTGACTGCAATGCAAGTACTGATGAATTACTGCTCTTATGTGCATTAGACTGAATGGACTGTGTATTATATTACTGAGACAAGTTTTGGTTCATGCAATAAGGGCATCTATAATTCTTTTTGCTGTCATTCACTCAAAGAATAGACTAAGTTTTTAGGGAATATTGAACATTATATCGTGGCACAATCAACTAGACCTTTAATTGTCATTACCATTTCATATATTGCCTTCACTTGAAGACAGTGCTAGAATGCTACAATGATTCCCAGCTGAGTGACCTGCATAGGTTGTTGGCAAGGAAGCATCACATTACTTTAAACTGGAAGAAAACAAAGCACACTCTACTAAAGTGCAGTGAAAAATAAAGATGAGACTTTCAGTCACTCACAAATTAGAAACAGTAGAAGATCTACAAGCTGAAAAAACATCTGTTTATTATGGTAGTCATCAAAATTCTGTGATATACTCTTATGTCCATGTCGCTTTCAAAATTAATTGAAAGAAACAGATTCTGAGAGATCACGTAGCATATACACAAACCTTGAAGGATGTGACGGCACTGGCAAGTCAGGCATTAACCTTGACCTTCTTACCTCACCCCCGAAGGTGGTGTGTGCTCTTTCCATGCAGTTAGACTAATCTCAGTTTTTCTACTCATTTGTGGTTCCCTTCTCCCTTTAAAACTCAGTCTCATTTATAATATCAACCTTAGAATTCTGAAAAAATAATCTTCTAACTCAAGGAAAGACACTAAAGTCTACATGAAAATTTTTGAAAATATTTGGCTTTAAATTTGAGTCTCAAATACACAGGAAATGTTGTCTTCCCAGAAAAACAAATAAATCCCAAAACTCAAATATGTAGAAATAATGATAGTCTTTTATATTTGCCCACTACGTAACAGAGGCTGCTGGAACAGAAGGTCCTGTAATTGCCTTGACAATTAAAAACATACAAATAACAAGCTTCTGAAAGGAGATTATCTAAGTCCTATAATTTGCTGTCCTACTTTGCAGACAGTTTGCTTAAGGGCATATCACAAGAATATCCAATTTGTTGTGTGATGGTAGTGACATTTTCAGCCATCATTATTGCTCTAGATAAAAGGCAACCAAATGTATTATGTCAAACACTAAGGTGACATGTTCTGAATTTTAAAAACATATTTAAACAAGAACTGGAAAAATGATCATGAAGAAATACAATTTTGCCCCTTATTATAATAATAAGCCATTTGAGTTAATAAGCCAAGCTTAACATTTCATAGGCACTAACCTGTGAGTTTATTTTCCATTGATGATTAAAATTTTTTTTGTTTTACATTTATTGAACACCCATATTATTATATTATACGTTAAGCTTTTAGGCCATAGGAAAAATAAGTTTCAACTTAACAGTCTCAATAATTCTCCAAGCTCGTGCTGATAAAAACTTGAAAGCCTTCATAATTTTTCTGTCATTTTTGCTCATATCAGGATTTCTAAGCTCATTATCTAGTAGAGGTGAACATTCACATAATAATATATGCTAGAATACTGTATTTATAGTGATATCAAATATAGGATGCAAGGAATATAATCTGAGTCTCTTTGTGAAAGGATAGGACAGCAATGACTTGCATATATCAGGACTTTGCCATGAGCCAGACACTGTACTGAGGATTTCTGATAATTACATTACTTGAATCTCAACACAGCTGGATGACGTAGTTAACATACTTTTATTATAGGTGAGGTAACCAAGACATACAGAGAATCAGTATCTGTGAAAGTGCTAAATAAAGAAATCAACTCAAGCTGAGTTAAACTAGTCATACTTTGTCAAGGTAACATACACACAGATTCATTTATGGAACAAGTATCAATTGAATATCTTCTGTATTCTGCAGAAACCTCCATGTCACTAAAGCAAACACTGAAGGAAAATCATCATAAAGAAAGAAAGTTTGGTCTTCATAGAGCATGAGGTCATTCAGGAGACAGACAGACAGTAGGTGATCTGATTACAACAATGCTTTTATTTGTTGGTTTTATGCTTGAGAGTGTCAACTAATATTTTTACATCTTTTTCCTATATCTAAAGATCTCTTGGCAAAAATCAAACTCTATAAGCCCACTCTCTCTGTCTTGTCTTGTCTCGTCTCGTCTCCTCTCCTCTCCTCTCCTCTCCTCTCCTCTCCTCTCCTCTCCTTTCCTATCTTCCCTTCCCTTCCCTTCCCTTCCCTTCACTTCTCTTCCCTCTCTCTCTCTCTTTCTCTCTCTCTCTCTCTCTCTCTCTCTCTCTCTCTGTCTGTCTCGTGTGTTTTAGTACATTTAGAGGGACTCCATAATGCATAACTTCTTGACTCAGTATATTTCAGCTCTGGCCTCAGAAATCAGAGACAAAGAAACAAAGCCACATAGAAAAAAATTCTAAAACTTTATCTGAAAATGTCTGTAGATCATTCAGCTTTTTTTCTCCAAAAGCTTTGTTTCTATCTGGAAAAACTGAGAATATCTGCACCAAATTATACAGTCATTATTAATTTTTGTCATAATTCAAGAAGTAAAGAGAATAGTCAGAATTTATGTTAACTTACTTTATTGATAGTATGAAAAGACTAGTTTCTCATTTGTTTGTTTGTTAATTTGTTATTGTAAGCATAGTTAGTTCAAGTCAAAATCCTGAAATAAAAATAGTTCACGATGTCTATAGTAAAACACATAGGAAGTCAGAGTTCTGAGTACTGTACTTATGAACCCTCTCTATTCAGCATGCCAAGCTTCTGCATTCAGTTTGTCTATGATTCTATCACTTCATAATCATCAGTACATGTGCCATAAATGTCCTGTCATTTCCCACTTCATCAACCATCTTTGTATGTTATTCTCACAAATGGATATTTAATAACTATTATTTACTTCACTAGGACAATACTAGGATGTGTTACCATACACATCCTAGGCTCTAACCCCAATAAAGTAAATATTATGAGTTCTGGTTAAAGAGATGACTTGGGAAATAATTTGAAGCAAACATTTGACAATAATCCTCAAATTATCCCTTGTGAGTATAGGAAGGGGTATCATAGAAGCAGTTTATACCAATTCATAAGAATCAATTCTTAAATTTTCATGGATGCTTTGATCTTAAATATTGCAATTATTGAAAAGTAAAATATTCAAATTTAAAATTATATAGTTTTTCAAAGCTTAATACTCAAAATTTAGACTTCCTCATATTATAGTATTCTGTACAGCCTTAACAATATTCATATTTATTATATCTGTACAATATAATTATTATATATGTGTGTGCTACTGTGAGTCTGTTCATAGGCTGCTATTTGTTAATTTTGATAAATTCAAATTTTCCATGGCAGAAGAAAATATTTAAACCACAAATTGGCAAATACTACAAATTGAAGCATTTTGTTTATTTCCACCATTGTTTAAGTTTTGCCATCACATTGCTGAATAAAAGTTTCCTATATGTAGACAAATATTAATATTGTGATTCTTAAATTTAGAACCAGAGTTAAAAATTTCCTTGAAATGCATGTTTGGGCACTATTAGCTTTTAATCACAAGAATGAAAAGTTCATTAATCCATTAGGTAATTAGAAATAAGGAATACTCACATGTAATATTTTCTTATCTACTCAGAATTTTGCCTTGAATATCCCTCATTTTAAGAAACCAACTGATTGCAAATGCAACAGTAAAAAGGTGAACAATGGATGTCTCAGCCTTTGTCATCTCACAAAAAATCAACTTGACAGCCATTTACAAATGAAAATATCTTTGTGAGGGATGCCTAGTCTAATTATTAGATTCTGCTGCTCTGATAGATTAAAAAAATGCATGATCAGCCATAACAGAATGGGCAGAAAAAGCAGTTCCACATTGTCCATATCACCCTTCCCCAAGGCAGGAAGATTTCAATTCTGAGAGGAATCTCTAGCCCATTGCCTCTGAAGAGAGAAAAGAGGGATTGTAGTGTCCTCAGCATTTCGGAGCATTGCCTAAGACTCTTCTTGTCATCTCACCATGTTCATAACACTGAGGAAACTGAATTGATGATCAGGTGACAACAAGCACAAAGAAAACTTGTAGGGACACAAAATAACCAACACATGCACTTCTACAGGCAGAACTCTGTAAAGTCCCAAAACTGGTGTCCTGTGCACTCCAGAAGACAAAGCAAATGGCTTTACAAGTTGGATTGGAATGTCCACAATCTTCCTGGAGAGACAGAAAAGTAGATTTTGAGCACATAATTTCAGCATCTCAGTACACTGCCCTAAAGAAAAGTAGGAGTTGGTAACTGTCATGGTAAGAGGGAATGTGCATGTTCCTAAGAATACACAATGCACCAAGACTGAATCATTAAGAAACTGAAAGCATGCACAGACTAATAAAAAAGATTACATCAGTGACCAAAAATTTCTCAAAAAGTAAAGTCCTGGATTACATGGCTTGACACATGATAAAACAACCATTTTATAAAGAATTGATACCAATTCTTAAAGTATTTCACAAAAACTAAGAATTAGGAGTCCATTCAAACAATTTATGAGATAAAGATCACCTTGATATCAAGACACCATGCAAAAAGTTAGCTATAGTTCAATGCCAATAAAAAATATGTATACAAAATAATCAACAAAATATTACCAAATCAAATTAGCAATGCATTAAAATTATATAACATACCAGATTAAAAGCCATATGGTCTCTGTTGTGAAATTTATCTATACATCCCCCCAAAGCCTCATGTAGTCATAGGTTGGGCTCTTCACACAGGCTTGGGCTCAAGGTGTGTGCTACTGCATTCAAGGATGTGATACTGAGATTAATTCATGACGCAGTGCTGGTACTAAGGCTGCCCCACCATATGTGAGAATGCTACCTACACTAAAGATGCCCACATACCACTTTTAATTAATATAGAATAATACATAAAGTGGGCTGCTGCTTTATTTGTCACTTGGTGCTTGCTGCTTTTGCTGCCTTCTTCCTGTCATGAACTGTTTCTCCTCTGTGATGTTCCTCTGCCATGCCAACCTGCCTTGAAGCAAGCCTGTTAGAGACTGAAACATCTCAAAACTGTGAGCTAAATAAATATTTCCTCCCTTAATTTGGGGGTGTTGGATATTTTGTCTCAGCAAGAAGAAAACTAATTAAGACAGTATGTCTAATTTGAGTAAGGAAAAATATAAAGAGACCATTAGAGGATGGATAGGAGACAAATGGGAGGGAGTCCAAGAGACCAAGGGCAAAGGTGAGGAGAAATAAGCAGAGTAAAGATTTACCATGTACAGAAGCCTAATAATTTCAATGAAGGTAAACAATGGATGCTGTAATGAGATGAGCTAAAATTAATAATAAAATAAGAATGAAGATGGGGTAAAGGGAATTACAAAAGGAGGAAAGAGGAAGAGAGGAAAAGAGGATTAATAAAGAAATCAAACTGTAGTATGTACACGTACCCTATCCCTGAGATGATTGTAAAATGCATGTACTGCAAATGTGAATTATTTAAAAAAACAAAATCATGAAATGTGATGATGTAGAATTTTCCCTAAATGCAAGGAAAATTCAACATACACAAATTGATGAATATCATATGCCACATTAACAGAATGAAAAATAAGAACCATATGATCATTTCCATGGAAGCAGAAAAAAAATTTGAGAAAATTGAACACCATCTTATGATAATACTCTCAATAAAGTAGAAGGAATTATCTCAGCACAATAAATACAATAAGTGAAAATCCTGTAGGTATCATCATACTCAATGACGCAAATTAGCTTTTATTCTAAAACCAGAAAGAAGGAAAAGATGCCCACATACCACTTTTATTTAATATATCACTAATTAGCTTGAGCAACTAGGGAAGAAAAAGAAATAAGAAGCACATCAAAAAAAAGGAGCAGAAGAATTAGGAGGAGAAAAAGAAAAACTATTTCTGCTATGTAGTAAAACTAACACAACTTATGTATAGAAAACTCTAAAGACTTCACAAAAAAACCCAAAAAGAACAAATGACCAAATATGACTGTGAAATACTAGTTGTGCGTCTATACATTAACAATAAACCATCTGAAAAGAACCTGAAGAAAACAAACTTACTTATGTGCATCAAGTAAATTAATATACTTAGGAACTTAACAAAGAAAGTGAGAGCTCGGCAACTGCACTAATCAAAGTTTTAAATGACATAAAGTGTGATCAAAATATACAGTGAATATTCAAGAAATTTTAAGAATTTCTTACAGTAAAAGACAATTATTACTAATTGCCTGCAAAATACTCCCACACTTTGAGCACTTATGCCATCATTCTTTCCACTTTGTGAAACATCCCTGGAAATCCTTTCTTCTCTTTATAAAGTGAGATCAAAAATTCAGTGAACACTGCTAGTGAATGGCACTTAATGGAAAGACAAAATTGTGAAAACCTTTTGATGTATTCTCACATGCCTTATTCCCTAGATCTGCTACCATGTGATTTCTGGCTCTTCCTCCTATTCAAAGTGACCATAAAAGGTAAACTTTTATTTTGATTCTGGACACTGAGGCAATCACAACACCATTAAAGACAGTCTTGAAAGAGGACTTCAAGAACTGCTTTCATTTTTTTCCCACTCTGTGGGTTGTCTTTTCACTCTGCTGGTGATTTTTTTTTTGCTATGTAAAAGATTTTAAATAAGATTAGATCACAGCTATTGATTCTTGGTAGTAGTTCTCATGTGATCTGGATTTTTTTGATGAAGTCTCTGCCTACACATATGCCTTCTACCCATTTTCTCTTCCAGCAGATTTAGTGTTTCTGTTTTAATATTTAGATCTTTGATCCATTTTGATTTTACTTTAGTGCATGGTAATAGACATGGGTCTAGTTTTAATCTTCAGCATGTGGAAAGCCAGTTTTTCCAGTCCCATTTATTTAAAAACTATCTTTCTTGCAGTGAATGTGCTAGCCCCTTTGTCAAAGATAAGGCGACTGAGTGTGTTTGGAGTTTTTTATGCATCTTCTAATCTAGTCCATTGATCTTCTGAGTGTCTAGGGTTTTTTTTCCCCAGTACCATGCTGTTTTTGTCATAGTAGCTCTGTAGTATAACTTTAAGTTAGGGATTGTGCTGCCCTCTGCCTTGTATTTGATATCCACAATTGCTTTTGCTATTCTAGGTCTCCTCTGATTCTAAATAAATTTTAGGATTGTTTTCCCTAATTCTGAGATGTACAATAATGATATTTTGAGTGGGATTACAATAAATATGTGTAACAATTTTGTTAATATGGCCAATTTTACTAAGTTGGCCTTTCCTACCCAAGAACAAAGGATAATTTCCCATTTTCTGATATCCTCTTTGATCTCCTTCAGAATATTATAGTTTTCAATATAGAGTTCTTTTACTTCCTTTGTTAGATTGAAAGGGTGTTCTTTTTGATACTGCAAATAATGATTTCACTAACATTCTTCTTAACTGAATTACACTTTTGACCATTTTCATAGTCATGCAATTCATTTGGAACACTCTAACTTCCAGACAGGAGAAAAAGTGATGTGGCCTGGGAAAAGAGAGAAACAATTAGAGAAGGGAGCAGTAGGGAAAGTATGTCACTGAAAAGACCCAAGAATCATGTGGCTAAAATACAGGTTTTCAGAACTGCTTTTACTGTAAACTTGTGCTATACTTTCAGAATAACATTGTAAAAATGAATTAAAAACATAACTTTAATCCAGTTCATTTAAGAAGATTTATAGCAAAGAGCTATATTATATTTTGGTTTCTTGTTTCAATTTTTATTTTATTTTAATTATGATCCTTACAAAGAACAAGTTAGCATCTCTGCTTTCACTATGACTACTAAAAAAATTAGGTGGCATATGCAATAACAAGCAGTGATGCATAGGGTTTGCTTAATATAGCAAATACAATGCTTGAGAAAAAAAGCTTTATGACTTGAGTATCATCACTTAAAGATGAATTATGTTAACTGAGAATCAGATGCCCCTGTCTCATATCTATAAAGGAGCAAGCCCAAAACTCTTCTTAGTAGTGTCAGGTAGGACTTTAAAAAAAAGCTCTATTCTAAAGAACTGGTTAACAGAGTTGTATAAGAGCAGCAATGTTGTTTTAATTTCTATATTTTCTGAATCTTATATTTGACTATGTGATTATAGTTGATTTTTCATGGTTTATATTTCCATGTAAATATAATATCATCAAACATAATAGTATGTATTTATTAGAAGTTTTACACCTGTATGGGTATAGGGGTCATGAGATATGATCCACAGCTGGGTAAAGACAATAGATAATTGTAAAAATTAAATGTAGAAATACAGAGTAACAAATCCAAGGAACAGCAAAGAAGATAAGCAAAACCAAAGGCCAAAATGAACTCAGCAGGGGAAGAATGAAAACACATTGGGCAAGAATGCGTGAAAAGAAAAATGGGAAGAGAGCATAGAATGTGAACCAAAAATAAATTTCACAAAAGAGAATAACACTGTTTTGGCACAAATACATGTTTCACTAAAACATTCAGCTATAACAGCTATAAAGAAATAAATCATCATCCTAGAAAAGCTCTAAGAAGAGATGAGGATCTACTTGCATGAGCTTTTTGGGTTCCAGATACACAGCAGAATTACCATTATTCCTCATAACAGCTGTGTAAGTTTACATTCTCACCAACAGTGGGTACGGACTCTCTTTTCTCCATATCCTCACCAGCACTTACTATCTTTTGTTTTTTTGATAGTAGATGATATCTGTCTGGGATTCTGATTCTCATTTCCCTGATGATTACTAGTATGGAGTACTTTTTCGCATACCTGTTGGCCATTAGCATGCCTTTCTTTGAGAAATAATCTGCCTACGTCTAATGCTTATTCTTAAATCAGATGTTTTTCTGTTGAAGTTTTAATATACAAGTTAGAAAAATAATTATTTTTTAAAAAAAATTCAGCAATTCTCACAGTGGCCAATTTCTCATTCTCTGTGTTAAATATTTCTTTCCTCCTCAATATTCTGTCTCTATCTTTTTTCACCCTCTTTGGTAGCACAGAGACTGGTATCCATGGATGACATAAACCACACTCTTTCACCTCTTCTCTTGCAGTTGGATTTAAACACTGGATGGTCCTAGAAGAGTCCGGCGGGAGTGATGAGAGAGAGCAAGATATTTACCCCAACTCTCTCCAGGAAGGCTGTGGCTTGGCAGTGACTAGGTTTCTCCGCCTATGACCAAAGTGACTGTAGACCCAGCTCTTCCAAGGATGCCTCTCACTGGTTCTGATGGAGGAATAAAGTCTATGGAAAAGAAAAACCATGAACTTCTGTCAGCTCAAACTTTTTCTTCCTTTTGGGCAGTCACCTCTAACTTTTATGTCTTTGTGTGTAACTATGTCTGTATTGAGTAAGAAAATGTAGATGAGAGAACAATCAGAGGAAGAAAAATGACACTGAAAAGATGGATAATGGAAATAAATGAAGTCACAACTCAAAGCCAAAAGTGCGATACAAATACAAAGTCTAAACACAAAAATGAATACACGATGAGGAACAGGAAAAGAAAGATTTCCTATTCTATTGCCTTTTCCCATCCTGTTCTCTCAGCCTAATGAAATAACCACAGCAAGAAGAATTTCAAAAACCTAAGAAAGGAGCCCCCTTCTACTGAATGACAACGTGAATATCCATTTATCTAAAAAAAGAAAACTTATCTATCATCTTGAAACCCAAGAGCAGGAAAACTTGCTAAGCCAACCGACGCTCAGGATGCTGGCAGAAGAAGGAAGAGACAAGATGTAAATGGCAGAGATTAAAGAAAGGCCATGTAATTTGATGTTGGAGCCAGCAGATGTCTCAAGCTTCCCTCACCCTCAGAGGGTCTGACAATTACTCCCGTCCCTCCGGGTGAGAACATATGCTTGACCTGAAACAGAATTCAACTCGCGCCCTCTCAATTTGTCTCTCCATTTTATCCCCACTATTCCCAATCTATAACAATCTCTATTTTACATTAAGTCAACTGGACATCAACAGTATCTAACGCCATATCTCTAACTCTGCTATAGTTGAGCATAGTTTCAATTACAATAATATCAAACATAACACAATAGTATAAAGTCATGCATATAGTGAAAGAATTCCAGGGCTTTCTGAACCGAATAACAGAAAATGATCAATGAGTATTATAATATAAAGTACTGTGTTGCCTATGTTGTCCTCTTCTGATCTGCTCTGTACTACCCCCTTTTGTTTTATTCTCTTTTAAATAAAAAAAAATCTCTATTTTATAACCTTCTGTTATTTAACATTTTCAAGAAGACCTTGTTTAAAAAACAGTTCTTAGGGCTGAAGATTTAGCTCAGTGGCATAAGCGCCTGCCTTGCAAGTGTACCATTGTGAGTTCGATCCTTGGTACCGCTAAAAGAAAAACGAAAAGAAACACAGTTTTTAACATTTGTTACTTTTTAAAAACCTGATTGAGGGCACACTTTCAGAACTCTAACGCCAGAAAGAATTTTGGTTGCTTTTTTTTTTATCCTGAATATTATTTTTTTATCCTGAATAATATTTTTTATCCTGAATATTAATGAACTCTACTCTCTTTCTGCAAATGGGTGCTTTCTGTTCTCAAAATCTCCAAAAATTCCAAGTTATGAAAATAGAAGAAAACTGACCAATAGACCAATAGGAGAAAAGTGACCAAGGAAGCTTAATGCTAGAAAAAAAAATAACTGGCATGAATATAAAAAAATTGATCCAATTCCCACAAATAAAAGGAAATGAAGGAGGGCTTTTCAAATAACACAGTGATGGTGAAGCCAAGGAGTATCCAGAAAAGACTTGAAAAGCAAAGGATAAAAATCATCAAACCAAAATCATGGCAAAATATCACAGATTTGTTTTAAAAATCATTAGGGTTATTTGTTCCAAGTATTCATTTGTGTCCAATTTTCATAAATCTGCATAATGTGTTGATAAGCCCCTAAGTCCAAGTATGAAATATTAAATCAAGTGCATTAATTAGTGTGACTGACTAGAGCCGAATGCAAAACCAATATGGTTAGCTCCCAATTACCTGCTTTATTGGAGAGAAACAGCTCTGTGGGGAATAATCCCTCAAGCATTTCTTTTTGGCTCTAGCACACATTATTATGCTGGAGTTTTGTTGGAGGATGGTTTGTTTGTTTTCAGCAATATTTTCTTTCCAGTTATTTTTTAAGTATAACAAAGTAATTCATCTTCCTGAAGCACAAGCTGGATGACTGCTAATGAGGGAACTGAAGCAGGACCATGCTTAGAGTCGGGTGTGGAGAACAACTCAGAGTTCCTACAGACTTTCTGATGCTGTGTGCCCAGATTCACCAAAGCCCCTGTCACTGTGGGGACTCCCAAGTGTCTCCAGAATCCACAGGACCTAATTGCTATCCAGGCCAGTGGTGCCTAACCATTACAAAATGTCAAAGCAAAGCTTGTATGAATCATCCAGTCTTTCAGCCCAATTTATTCTTTGTAAATGCAAGTGCAATTTATTTCTTTTTTCAACTCTTCTTTTTTGATATGCCTCAGTCCTGGGCAATCAAGAAAAAAGATGCTATACATTAAAATTTCTGCTGATCTAATGCAGATATATTTATAGTAAGTTGATTGACACCTATGAGAAGCTATCTGTCCTGTATCTTATTTCATAAAGACTCTAAATAACCCAATCTGTGATAAGGAATGGTCCTTTCCATGTAAAATATCAACAGTTTAATAATGCAATATAAACTTCCACAGACCCACCCTTAATGCAAATTTGTAAGTCATATAACTTTATAGAGAGTATGATTACAGGTACTAAAAGAGGCTAATATATTTCCTAATTTTTTTATTTTCTATTTTCTATTTGCGTGCCTCACTTTGTATGTTGTATCCTGTAGCACTCTTAGAACACTCAGAAAGATTTCTTGTTTCACCAAAGTGGTCACTTAAGAAAGGCAAGAATTAGGAAACTGGCTCACTGAAAAGTTAGATCTGCATTTTTCAAGACTAGAAACGATACTAGGTATTAAATAATAAGAGAATCTAAGCAATTTATATAGACCATTTGTCACTTAAAATTTAAAGATGAAGTATCTGGCAAGTAATTTAAAATGTTCATGCATTAAAATGCACACAAATCTTAAAGACTAAGCTCCAGTTCACACAAAATGTAGGCAGCCTCTTGATACACTAGGATAGTGGCCAACGTGCTCAACAGTCTTCTCTCCTTTCACATTCTCAGGCTCTTACCCACAG
Source organism: Dolichotis patagonum (assembly GCA_004027295.1). NCBI lineage: Eukaryota > Metazoa > Chordata > Mammalia > Rodentia > Caviidae > Dolichotis > Dolichotis patagonum. Next base: position 14,355 of record PVJX010010305.1, on the reverse strand, counting down.
CTTTTAAATCAATAATTTCCTAGCAGAAAGTTAGCATTAAATCACTTCTTCAGGATTTCTATTCCTTAAAAGCCTTTACCCCTCAAGGTCTCACTTCTTAATTATTGTCTGATGTTTTCACTACATTTTCCATTTTATTTACTCTTCCTAGTTGTTCTCAATAAATTGATCAATTACAATACTAGAAGAATCAGAAATTGGAATAGCATTCCCTCTCAAGAAGTAGTTTTATTGCACTTCATTTCCACTTAAGATCAAAAATTGATTTTTAAGTCCTTCTATTGTTCACGTCTCTGATAAATACAATTGTCCATCAGTATTTAATAAGGATAAATCAAATATATAACTTTTTAAATGTATTTTCCAAGTTTGACAAATTGGATATGTTCATTCAAACATATTAATATTATATTACTATACAATCTATTTATCATTACATAATACCTTTTCCCAAAAAATTTAGCAACATAATCCATCACTAATTGTTTATTTTTGAAATTTACAATAAAATGGACAGAGGGCATCTGTTATCTTTTATAACTTAGTCTTAGATGTTACACCATACCACCACTGCCATTATTATAGGCCTCAAATAATTAAGTGAAAAAATTCATAAATACCCACTTCTCTAGAGAAAATATTAAGAATCACATTTTAAGAGATGTTTGGGGATGAGAAATAATGTTGTGACTATTTTGAAAACTTCAATCTGCCATATTTTTACAAAATTTACAGACAAGGCAAATTTCTGAAAATACATACTTTAAATCTAATAATAACATTTACATTTTAAAGACTGATATGATATTTTCAGCTAGAGATTCAGTTATTTCTATAGAACAAATCAATCTCTACATTTTTACATATGTGAAATTTCTATCATAAATCTCATATCTATGTATCTTATTCCTAAAGGAACTGTTATTTATTTTAATTCTTATTTTACTCAGATGTTAGTTACATATTTGTATCTAATCATTTCTCTGAGCAATATGAATTATATTGACAAGGTCTGTCCTGGGCACTGAGTGTCAAAAGCATTGCTAAACCTGCTCCTGCTAGTCTGTGCCATTTGATTTTTTCAATGTGCATGTACCATATGGACACTGTGTTTACTGTCAGAGTCTGAGATGCTCACTTAAGAAGCTCTCTGGAGTATTTTCATGTTCAGAAATATCATCTGGCCAAAATTTCTTTTTTTATAGTTTCTATAAAAGCTCACTAACGTCAAAAATATTTAAGAAGCAGGAAATGTATTCTAATATTTAAATAAGAAGCTCTTAACTCCACAAAAGTCACATACAAAATATGATAGTAACAATAATGTATCTTGAAAGGAACGGACTAATACATGACTCATGCTGTTATATGGCTTGATGTGGTTTCACAAGTTGAGAAACTCCCAGTAAGACAAGAGTATCTTATTTTCTTCAGCCATCATATGTTCTCTAGTTCTGAGACTCATAATTGTGCTGGCAAGCTGAACTGCATCCATCCCTACAGCTCTTGGGCAATGAAATAAGAGACCACAGTCATTCCTTCCTTCTTGCTTCTAGTAGTCATATTAGTTGTATATCTGAAAAAAGCTTCAAGTAGCATAAAAATTTAGCAGATATGAAATAGAAACTGATTTGTGGTAGCATAGTGCACTGGGGACAATACTAAAAGCTTATATTTTAAGTGGAGGCAGGGATGAAAATCACAGAACATAAATTAGGATTAAGGAAGAAATTCCACCTCATAATCAGAGTCAACCAGAAAGATTTTTGACTGGTTGACTGCAACAGAAACACCTGTGAACATAGCATTGAACTAAATTACTGTGAAGAACACCACAAACAATAGTCTAGATCCTCTATCGCCGCTTACTCATAGTACTTAAACACCCTGAATTATTCATGAGTCAAAGTAAGTATAAACTTGCAATTACATATTAAGAAAACACAAGTACAATGTGAAAACTGCACATGAAAAATCATTAAAATTTAAATTAGAAACATTTAAATTACTTTAAAATAAATTATACACTTTACATACATTTCACAAACTAACTTAAAGAGCTGGTTCATTGAAGATGTTTATAAAATAAAATTTTTTTCAAATCTAAATAGCTGTAATTTTAAATGACATGGTTAATTTTTAAGAAATCAAAGTTCTAACATTAATTTACTAAAAATAATGTGAAATATGTTATGTGTCTTAATGGATATGACTATATGCTTTTAAAAACTGGTAAAGGAATTAATTGTAGAAGAAATAGAATATGGAGCATCTAAAATGTAATCTACAAAACTTTTGGCAATTATCTCTTCTGAATGTCATTGTTTATAGCCTCAAATTTCTCAGTGGATTATTTGACATGCAAGTAAGAACTCTTACAATAAAATAAAAATCAGTAAGTTGAGCATCAGTATTAAAATGTTGGTACATTAAACACATTTTCATGATGGTGAAGAGGGCCAAGGATTTGAATAAACATTTCTTCAAAGAAAATACACTATTAACCAACAAATATGTAAAAACCATGTTCAGTGTTGTTGATCATTTGGAAAATGCAAATAAAAACATTTATGAGATACCACTTTATTCTTACCAAGCATATTGTAATTTAAAAAAGAACTGAAAATACACGTGGTGGTGAGGGTATAGAGAAACTGGAATCCGCTGCATTGTTCATAGGAATATAAACTTATACAATCATTAAGGAAAACATTTGAGTTATTTCTCAAAAAACAAGCCTATAATTACCATACAATCCAGATATCATACACCAAGGTCTATACACATATGAATTAAAAGCAAATAAACTGATATTTGTATTTCTAATTTAGCAGGATTATTTAAAATAGAAAAATGTAGAAACAAAACAAGTGTCTGTTGACAAAAGAAAATGGAAAAACAAAATCTGGTATATGCTAAGTAAAATAAACAAGACACAGTAGAACAAATATTGAATTATTCCACTTACATGAAATATTTAGAACATGCAAATTCACGGAGAAAGAAAGTAGATTAGTGATTATCAAGGGCTGGAGGAGTTTACAGAGCTTTTGTTTAGAGTGAAGAAAAAGATTCAGAAATAGTAGTGATTCTTGCATAATATTGTAAATATAGTAATCCATTGAATTGTATACTTAAAAATGGTTAAAATAGGATATGTTTTAAGAAGTATGTTTAATATAATATGTATATCATAAATACTGTATTATATAATAATATATTCATCTTTATGTTATAACAAGTTGATATATTAATGTATGTATAATATACAATAATATTGCTGTTTTAAAAGATATACTATCATTTTTTAAAAATTCTGTATCTACTTTAATAGCGGTTACACAAATCCAAGCAAATACAGGAAAATCACTTCTCAACGGCTTCTGCTTGACAGACATTTCCTTCTGCTTTATACCAACCAGTGTGTAGGAACTGAATAAAAGCAACACACTGTCACAGTGCAGGAGCTGAGCAAAATGAAGACCCTCTTGTCTATCACATGCCGAGGGCCTAGATGACGCAGCAGCTCTGGTCACTTCCTCCACGAACACTGCCCTTCTGTCCATCTTCACAGTTCTTAGCAAAGACTCAAACCAAATAATATATGTACAGCAGTTTGCAAATACAAAGTAGTGTTATGTAGTTCTGAAATTTCACAACCATGGCTTAGCTTTTTTCTTTGGCAGCACCAGGGCTTGAACCTGGGACCTGGGCAGTGAGTTACATACACTCCTGGCCCTTTTAAAATAGTTTCATTAAGTTGTCCAGGTTGGGCTTGAAGTTGTGATCCTCCTTCCTCAACCTCCCAAGAGTGCTGTGAATTAGTCATGCCTGGCAGGGCTTAGCTTTCATAATTTACTGTATGGAAACATTTTAATCTTTCCAATGATCTGAAATGGAACTGGTGTCGTAGCTCAGTGGTAGAGAGCTTGCCTATCTCACACAAGGCTTAGGTTCAATCCCAAACCCTCCCCCCATATATGAAATAAAATGCAAAGCAAACTAACATCCTTACACCTACTATGTCAGGAATTTATGCAATTCTCAAAATAACTCAGGGTTATAAAATCTGTTTCACAGACATTTAAAGTGAGGTTCAGCCCAGCCCATAATTGTACTGAAGTTCTATAGCAAATTCTAGAGTGATGATCTGAACTTAAGAATCAGTATAAAGCCACTGTAGAAAATATTTCTTTATGTTCATTAACGTTCATAGGAACAATCTGCCACTCCAAATATATGCGAGGTTCCGACAGAGACAGACTGTTAGCAAACAAACACAAGGAGGCTGGGTGATTAGCTTAGCAGCACAAGCGCCTCCCTGGCAAGCACGAGGTCCTGAGTTCAACCTCTGGTACCAAAAAAAAAAAAAAAAAAAGGAAAAGTATTAGTACGGACAACCAGGAAGGTAGTCACAAAGCAACATCAGGAGCTCAGAGTAGTGGCCCTTACCTTCAGTCCCAGTATTTGGGATACTGAAGCAGAATTCAAAGTCTGAGGCCAGCCTGGGACACCTACTGTATTTCCGTCTGAAATAAGATCAGGTCTTACATTGATTTTTGCTCCAGAAGATGTAATGTGGCTTACGTTCAAGGGATGTCTTATTTTTTTCATGTACAACAACCTACATTTACTCATATAGGACAATCTACATTTATTCATGCACTGAAATCTACATTCATTCAAAGACGGTCACGTCATCATCTAGAACATCTCTGCACTCTCCAAATCCCAAATTGCAGCCTCAACTTCTTGTGACTCCTCTTTCCTACAGAACTCTTGTCCTCAGTCTCTCATGTCCTCCAGTAGAGCGCTCTTTAAAAGCCTTCTTGTGCACACAGCTGCTCACAGCGCTGTGGCAACTCAGTGGCCGGTGATTTTAACCCATGAATTCTTCGTCCACGTCACTACCACCAGCAAGCTGGACTTTACCACATCTCCATGCTGATCTCTCTCCATCCTGTTTTCAGCACTGTCACTGACCTCCATGGGCACATGGTCCTTGAGCCACTGTTCATCAAGAGCCTGGAGACAGGTGGTCACTCCTGCAGGAGCCACTGTTCACCTATTCCTTTCTGTGTGAGCAAGTTTTTCTGTCTGGTTTGGTGAGCGCTGCCTGAATCCCACTAGCAGACCTGGTCAAAGGAGTGGCAGCATTCCATGGAGCCACTTTCTCATCATTGCCTGCTGCAGTGCGCACTTTTGCTTCCATGAAAGAATTGCCTGCTTCGGTCTTTCTTTCGTGACCTGAACAACAATTTCTTTCCGGCCACACAAGTTGCTGAAATACAGGTAACACGTGCGCGCCTGTCCCCGGTGGGGGAACACAGATGGTGAGGGGCCTTCATATCTACTATCTTTCGAGATCCTGGGCCCACAAACCCCGCAACTCCATCCACAGGAGTCATGGAGAGGGCGTTTAGGGCAAGTCCAGGCCAGCAAAGGGTCTCAGACACAAGCACATTTAGTAACCCCAGGTCTTGCAGCTTGAACGGTGCTGTCCATTTAGAGGCAGATCAAATGGTATCGCTGTAGGAAGCCGTCCAGCCAGTGCTGAGACGCCTTGAATTCATCAGGAGAGATTTCTAACTGTGGCGCCACAGCCAGGGCGAAGGCTTGAATATCAGCCCTGTGCACAACCAGAGCTTTGGCGCCCCTGTTGGCGATCCGCTTGCAGAAGACGTCCTCCAGCTCGGGACGGGGCCTGTCGCCCTGACCCGCACTTGCGCTTCTTTGCATTCCCCTCGTCCACTTGCTGACTGAGGTTCCCCTACTCTGAGCGCCACTTCCGGACCATGCGGAGATCACCTGCTTCTTGCAGAAAGCCGTGAGATTCTTGCCCCTTGAGTCCTCTACGATGTCCCTCTTGTACTCTTTCTTTTTGCACTCATCTGGTCTGTTGCTTTCGGGGACTTGGGTCTGGTGGTCATGACCCAAGGAGGATTCTGAGCAACTCTGGGCACTTCTTCCACCGCTTCCTGCTCATCTTCGGAAGCACAGTCTTGGGGGCCACGGCGGCTGTGACTGCGGGCGCCTCCGGGGCAGGCTAGCTGGGTGCGGCCGCTGTGGCATCGGGTTCGGGTCGGGATCCAGCTCGGGGTCCGGTTTCTCGTAAACATTGGTCTGTTTGCAATCTTACTTCTACTACCATTGTGTAAACTTAAACAATTTATTTATCATCTTCAGGCATGAGTTTCTTTACCTGTGAAGTGTAAATAGTAACAGGACCACACACCCCTGATTAGCCTATGTTGGAATGTGGCACAATTTGCCACATACTTTGCCCTCCACACACGGTTTCAGTAGATATTTGAAATACTGCATGTTCTTCATTCTCAAAAGTATTACCTACAACTGACAGGCATATATAGTGGAATAAGCTTAGCTTACCTGATTTTCTGGTTCTACCTTTGATAAGACCAGCTTACTTACTCTAGTTAATAATTTGGAATTATTACCTGAACTCAAGATCTTTAATTTATACCTCAATGACTGAAATTACGTTTTATATATGAAAAAACGTATCAGTTTTTCTTTGTACTTTTTAATTCTCAATAAGTGACATTAAAAATATTCTCCCTTAATTCATAGTTTCAACCACTTCCCATTTTGCCAGTAGAAAGTCACTGAACGTCAATCTTCCAAAACAGCAAAGTAAACACATTCATAACTGGCACTTTAAATGATACAGTTCTGATCTAGATACTGATTGAAATTCTCTCGGTTGAAACACATAGGCTTGATTTTTTCATTTGTTTCACACAACAGATGTGAATATTCCACTATGACTGTTTTTGAAGCCAAAGGTTGGTGAGAAATTTTCTTGTCTAGCAGGCAACCCACAGATATGTAAGTATGCATCTTTTATGAATTTCAGTCCATGTGCCTCAGCACACATGCCTAAGAATATTTTCTGAAGTCTGCTGTACCTAAAGCATATGTTCTCACTTCTGGAGAGTATAAATCGAAATGGAAAGTATCTCTTATTTTGTCTCTATGAAGACTTAGTTTCTCTTTCAAAGGCATCATGACATTTATTTCAAAGTGATTACAATAGAGACTTTTATGAATTTCAAAGGGTTAGGGTAGGGATATAGATCAGATGTAGAGTTCTTTCCTAGAAGATGTGAAACTCTCAGCTCCGTCTTATGTACTACAATCAAGAAAGAAATTCATAGATTCAAATTAAAATGGAAACAATACTATTAATATTAAGAATATTGCCTATGCTTTATATTGCCTAGCTAGCTAGTTGTAATTTCTACCGTAACAGTATATTGACTCACATTTTGTTTTAACATTGTTTTCCTCGTGGGACAGGTAAATGGACAAGAATTCATTGTCATTTAAACCTAATAATGTTACTTACCTTCATTAAGCAATTTATCTCAGTTGTTCCCTTGTCATAATGATACTGTCCTTAATCCACTGATATTTTCACAAGAGTTACAGAAAACTTATTTTTTCACTTATCTTGTTTTAGCTCTCTAATTAGTGTCATTCATAATTTATACACATGCTTCTCTGATCATGAGAAATACAACTGAAAGAGAGTTTAAAAATTATCTGTGGAATTGCAACTTCAAATTATTTAAGAGCTAGAGAAGAAATATAAAGTGTGGCAACATGTGGTGGCCCCACCTGTAATCCCACTCCTTTGGGAGGCTGAGACAGGGAGATTGCAAGTTCAAATCTTGGCTGGACAACCCAGCCAGTATTGTACTCAGAATAAAAGTTAAAAAGGACTCCAGGTGATCAACTCCAGGACTCATGGAGCTGATCCCTCAGTAATGGAAAAAGGAAGAAAATATTAACATGTGATATAACAAGTTTAAAAATTAAAATAACAGGCCCATGGAAAGTTGAAGACAAAAATATTTTTAAAGATGAATTAACCTAATAAGAACAAAACAAATCTGATTTCTTAACTAGATGAGTTAGAAAGTTAGTAAGTTTTGATTTAATACAATCTCCTCATTTTAAAATTGCAGAAAGTAATATCTAAACATGCAAATGACAAAATCATACAATTTAGTTACAAATGAGAGAGTCAAAGAGCAATTCCTTTTTTTTTTAAGGTCGGCAACTCCTGAATCATTTCCTTTCTAAATCTCTACCCTTATCTCTCTCCAATTTACCACTGCACAAAGAGCATCTCAATTTTTACTCCTCTCCTATTCATCCAAGACCCTCTAACATGACAGAGAGTATTTTCCCACCTTGGATTTGGATGGATATTGTGACTTGCTTCAGCCAGTGGAACATCTACAGATGTGACTTGGGAAGACTTGCAGAAAGTGGTCACATTTCTGTTCAGTATCACCCTCTGTGTTGCCATGACAATATCCATGGGCTGGGCTGCTGGAAAGGACATAAGACAGAACAGCATTCCCCAGCAAAGCCATCCTGGTTCTGCACATAACCAACCAACATGGTGAAAAGCCAGCCCACCTTAACACGCTGCGATGCAGAAATACTGCAGACCAAAGATGCACAGGCAATCACAGCTCAGATTTCAACAATGGAGTAGATTAGCAGAACACCACAGATTTGTCAGCTAAATAATTTTTATTGCTGCATGTCTCTGAGATTTTTGTGTTTGTTTGTTAATCAGCATTATTGTTAATAGATAACTAATGCACTTTATACTTTCCAAATGGTCCATCTGTGATTATATTTTTTGAGTCACAATAAAAAAGGGCCATTTAGATAGATCTGAGGCCAGAGAGACGTAGGTGTAGCACAGGCAATCAGGTGATCATTTGCTCAGCTTGAGAGCATGTCGGAGATCCAATGGCAGGTACACTGAGCTCAGCAATGGTTTTTAATTGATACTTGGATTAGATCAGAAGGCAAGCAGATTCGTGACTCCAGGCTTGTTTGGAAGGTGGTCACACTGATGCCAGTAAATAGATGAGAAATCCTGGTGAACTACAGCACAAAATAAAATGGAAACTTTATTTCAGGGGTAAACACTGGTAGTTAGGCTGGGCTGGGCTGTTAGCTTAGCAAAGGGTGCCTTTTGGGAACTGATGCTATTGGTGGATTCTCTCTGCAGCAGCGCTTGATTCTCCTCAATGCAGCACTCCAAGGAGAAGTGTTCTAGTCACAGGTGTCACACCTGATCGCTTCATGGTCTTGTCCACCTCAAAGCAACCAGAGAGAAGTGTTCTCTGACTACACTTGGGGTGAAGTACTATTGGCAATAACTGGTCACACGAATAACAAGCTTGAGCAATAAACTTATTTTAACCTAGTAAACTAGGTGTAGCTTGGTAAAACAAAATGCAAGATGGTAAATTTAATTTGACTTTTAGATAACTAAGTAAAAAATATATGCATGTCTCAAATATGACACAAAAGATATTTATGCTAGCTTTTTGTTTGTCTACAGCATCATATGGTAAGAGGGAATTTGTGAAAGGTTTTGCCAAGCTGGCTGCCACAGTTATTGTTTCATTACTGGGACAAAATATAAAATACTCACAAGTTAAAGGAGGAAAGGTTTGGTTTATCTCACAGTTTGTAGATTATCCTCTCCGTAGTCTGCTGGCTCCAAGACAAAGAGGCGTAGCAGAGGTGTAACGGTCCAAGGCAAGGCAGCCAGGAGGCAGTAGCAGTAATCTTACCTTTCCCTTTATTCCGCTTAGACTAAAAGCCTATTGGTTGGTGCAGGTCACACCGGGGTGGGGATTCAGTCAATTCATTCAGGCACACACACCACTGGACTAAATCAGTTAGCAGGCTAGTCCAGTACCACACACCCTTATCCTAGTACCACACACCCACAATCCGTCCACCTTCCAATAGCCCCACCTATGAGCACATGAGACTTTATGGGCATATCTAGACACAAACCATAACATTGGCTTTCACAGCAGACCCCTCTTTGGATAACTCATTAATTTTAATCACCTCTTAAAGTGCCCAATTTGTAGCAATCTCATACTGGGTATTAAATTCCAACATGAATTTCAGAGAAGACCACCCACATGCAAACCACCCCAATACCTATCTTCTAGGATGGATACAAGAAATTAAAACAAGTCACACTACATAGTCTACAAAATACTAGTGACTAATTAAGGTACTATAAATGATTGCTCTTATCAACATTGTCATAATTATAAGGTCATACGTAATAAACTAAGCAGAGAATAGAAGAAACAGCAATCTGCACAAGTGAAAATATTCTCAGAAAACAGAAAATTGGGAAAAGCTAAAAAAGTCTTACTTATTGAAAAGCACAAAGCATATATAAGATTATACACTGTAATTATTAGAGAGAAATAAAACAAAATATTTGAATGCGTGTTAAACACCTTGGCTTCAAGTCGCCCTCAAGCCAGTACTGTTGAGAGAAAAATACTGATAGAGGATTTGCACTTGTATGAAGAACCAAGTAAATTCTAGGAATGCAAATGTAACAGGAATTTAATTTTTTTTTCTCTAGCCATTCTTTCAGAGACATAGAGATTTGTCAGTTAATAGAAACCTTCTATTCTGTGTTTTTGGTCTTCCTATAACAAGAAATTCTTTCTGGACCCTTGAGGAAGAAAAATGTAAAATAGATTCCAAAAACATTCCAGCTGTCAGCTACATAGTGAGAAAAGGCAGATTAATCCCCACAGACCTCACAGTTGACAAAGTCCTCACTTAATGTGTTTAGTTATAGTGCTAAGAGGAATTTGATAACAACATTCTGGGAGCCCCATGCTGTTACATGAAATAATTACTGCCCTGGGGTATTGAAGGTAATCAGCTAGGCTGGGTCTCCCCACATTCAGGGAAGAGGAAAGGGACAGGGGTGATTATCTTCCTATAATAGTAACAGCTATTATGTCTCATTCCTTAAATTCATTTCAATGCTATGACACAGTTTTTGTTTCCCTTAAGTGGCTGTTATTTCCCTAGACTCTCTTTTTTCTTTTGTTTTTTGTTTTTAATATGAAGAAAGCCAATTTACTGCTCACAAGCTTTATTGTGACAAGGGAAATCATGATGAGGACATGACAAAAGAGGAGCTGTCCTATACTACTGGGCAGAGGACAGATTGCTGAACCACTTTGCAAACACTTCAGGATTGTCTAATAAAATCCATGATATGCATATTCATTCCTAGTGCTTTACCCTAAAAATAAATGTTGATCTGCTCCATGACAGGTGCATACAAATAAGATAATACTATTATTCTGAATAACCCACAGTGGTAAAAATGTTCATGAAAAATAGACTAGAAACATGGTAAGAATAACTGCAGACATATGCAAAAATATGAACTCCAAATACATGATTCAAAATAAAAGAAACCAGACAATAAAAAATACAGACCATGTGATTCCATTTATGTAATGTGCAAAAAATCATGCAAAAGTAAATTATTGTAGAATGTGAGGACATATATTCTTAGGCTTTAAACTTTTTTTTATTTTAAAAAAGGGTAAAACTAAACATAACTAACCAGAACAAAGCAGATCAGAAGAAAACAAAGTAAGTGACACAGATTTCAAAGCAAGACAACAAGAGATCTACAAAGGCTACCATAATGTCTCTTGTTTTCGTCTAAATGATTGTCTATATGTTCACACATAAGGAATTCATGCAAAACAAAATAGTATAAAACTGATTAGAACAGGGTAATGAAGGTATTACAGGCCTTCAAAACCAGACAATATGAAAATTAAAAATGGCTGCCATAGTCTCTTGTTCTCTTCAAAATAGCTGTCCATACCTTCATGTATGTTGAAATTAAACAATAAAAAATAGACTAAAACTACTCTGAACAAAGAAAAGAAGCATTACTGGATTTTACAGCATGATGATACGGAATCAGAAATGGATACCATAATGTCTGTTTTTCTCCAGAATAGCTGTTCAATTCCTCACATAATATAATCAATTCTCATAAACTGTTTAGGAGAAGTTCTAGGCATGTATAAGCCTCTACATGTATACCTATCCTTTCTGCATTAGAAGGAAAAACCAAGCAAAGCAAAACAAAACAGATTACTAGAAAAATAAAAAACAAAAGAGACAAATAACACTAGTAAAGAGCCCAAAACAATGACAATATAGGCTTACAAGACATGGTGGTAGGAACAGAACTGAGGTTAATATTTTACATAGTGATCTTCAAGATTCCTTGGGTCACCTGACGCTAACATGCAGCAGTTAATATTCACAGGATTGGAACAATTTAGGCTTTAAACTTTTATGGTAAGAAGAATGAGATAACCACAGAGGCCACAATAGTGGCCACTACTGGGGAAAGAGGGAACTGTAATTGAGAAGAGATTTTCAGAGAACAGGATTTGGGGATACCAGTGACATTTCACTTCTAGACATGGTGTTCAATACATTAACTTCTTAATCAATATTTACTCCATTAAGATGTATAGTTTTGTTTTGTTTCATTTTTTTTTAATCGGTACCAGGGATCGAACTCACGACTGTCTGCTTGCAAGGCAGGCGCTTATGACGCTGAGCTAAATCCCCAGCCCCTTGTTTCATTTTGTTTTTACGGAAAGTGGTAAAACAAAATTTCATATCAATATAATAGGAGAATAACAATAGTTAATATACTACATGTGATCTTTAAAGTAGCTGCTCGTGGTGCAAGATATGGGCACAAAAATTTCTACGATTTAGTGTTCTTGTTTTAGTATTTAGGTCTTTGATCGATGAGACTTTAGTTTAGTGTATAGTGATACACATGGGTCTACTTTTAATCTCCAACATGTAGAGAGCCTGTTTTTCCAGCAACAGTTACTAAAGAGGCTTCCTTCCAGTGTACAAATTTGGCCTCCTTCTCAAAGCTAAAGTGACTGTGTTTGTAGTTGTGTGTGCATCTTGTAGTCTGCTGCACTGGTCCTCAGGTCTGTTTTTTGTTTTTGGATGTTGTTGTTGTTGTTGTTGTTGTTTGTTTGCCATTACCATGCTGATTTTATCACTGCATATTTGTAGTATAATTTCAAGTCAGGGATTGTGATGCATCCTGCCTTGCCTTTGTGGCCCAGGGTTGTCTTTGCTATTCTAGCTCTTTTCTGATTTCAAATGAATTTTAGGAATATTTTCCATATTTCTGTCAGGTGTGCTAATGGTATTCTGATAGGGATTACATTAAATCTGTGTAACAATTTTAGGAGTATGGCCATTTACACTATGCTGGTTCTTCCTATCCTTGAGCAAAGAGTATCTTTCCATTTTGTGATATTCTCTTTGATATCTTTTTTTAGAGTACTGTCATTTTCAAAATGTAGATCATTTACTTCCTTCATTGGGTGTATTCCTAAGTATTTTCTAGATGCTATTGTGAAGGTTGTTATTTCCAATTCTGTCTCAATGAGTTTGTTGTTTGTATATAAGAATACTATTGATTTCTGAGTGTTGAATTTTTAATCCAGCTACCCTCTTAAATTTGGTTATTAAATGTATATTAATTTTATATCTTTTCTATATGTGCTTTATATTTCATGATAAAAATACTAAAACCTTTTTTTCTGGGTTTTTTTAGTATTTTAATCCAAACAGGGGAGAGATTAAGAATTACTGGATTCACATTGAGCCTTTAATAAGCATCATTCCTTTCAATTCTAATAATATCTCTGTATCAGAGTTATGATTTTCTGCACTTGAAAGATAGGAACAGAGGTTTGGGGGTCCAGGCATAGGCACGTGACTGGGAAAGCAGAGCCAGTGGCTGGACTCGGGCTGGTGAGTATGTGTCACCACAATAACCACATTTACATCTTGGCGTAACTTTATAGACAAAAGTTCCATATTTTATAATGAGAAGCCTAACTAAACATTCACTCAAGATCTGCATACTAATATACAAACAATTTCACATATTTTTAATAAAATTTAAGAATTTTTAATATATATGCACCTAATTCTGTCCCTAAACTAAACCATTTAACTAAATAAATGTTATTTATTTAGTTAAATGATGTATCATTTCTGTTTAAATAGAAAAAAAGAAGTTTGTGAATCATTGGGTGACATAGAGAAAGCTCAGGATAAAATGCAAAGCCAAAATCTCAATTTCTATTTTAGATTTTTCTCTTATGTAGCCATGGGTCACAAAAATGAAACAAATAAATACAGATGAGAAAGATAATAAAACTTGTAACTTTCTAAAGTTGAGAGGGGGCCCAGAAAAACACTCCATTCATTTATTGTGTGTATACTTAATTGCTTACACTAACACTTTAACCTATGCCCCAGGGACAGATGATGGAGGGGACACAGGTGACTGAGATTATATTCTAAGTGTTAAAGAAATTCATCTTGTTCTACACACGCACACACAGAAGTAAGCAAATAAACAGTGCCGTATCTTCAGAGAACGACAGA